>JAECUM010047455.1:0-12983 GCA_016617855.1 Megalonaias nervosa
TGAAGTGTGAGAATGATTGCCTCCTGAGAAATGTGGAAATAAGTTAGTAATTGTTATATTCGTACTAATAAAATAGATATGTCAAATGTCAAATGTGTAACTAAATTAGTTAGATTGGTTTATTTATGGAAGAGCTCAATACCATCATACCGCAATGTTATTTTTCCGTAGGTGATGCCGCGTTCCCTATGAATGCTTGTTACAATTTGTTAGAACCTAAGTAACACAGTAGGTTTAGTATGGAACGTTCTGATTGGTAGTAATTTGGGCGCGTTTAGGATAGTGAGATAATCTGAAATGTCGTCTGCTAGGAATAACGCCCGCCAGCGAGTAATTCAAGTCACTGATAGCGGGAAATGCAAATTTAAAGAGTTGCTTAATGAAAATCACTCTAATAAAGATAAACGAACTATTATAGGGATTGTTGGGAAGGGAAAATTATTGGTTATACCAGTTCAAAAAGGACCGTAACTGCAGAGGATATTGTTACGGTAAAATAGTGATAAAGAAATTTTAGTTAATAATTACGTAGAAGAGAATATGATTTATAATAATTTAAGTGATATGCATATATAAATACCTTAAATAAGTGTTTTAGAATCTGTCCAGGTTAGTCCTTGTGTACAGTTTTCAAGAAAATATGTGAGTTTAGTCAGCGTTCCTAAATCCTGTGCACTTTAATCTATTCATATTGAAAAAGAAAGATTAGAAAGTCGAATCCAGAGCAAAATAGTAGAATCTCCTGTTGTAATCCCGTATTAAGTAATTGTCCGTGATGTTAGATTGTTGTTCCGTATGTTTAGCAGAAAGAATCTGTTGTTGTAAATAAATTTTTCTAAGCACTAGGAAAACACGTCCATCTTGCTCCTCTCTCCTAACACCTCACCGTTAGGTTGTGTAACCAGTAAACGGATTATAGTCGCGTATTGCTCGATGGCTTCTGCGACTGCTTGCGATCCTAGGCTGAACCGCTGTCCCTTTAAGAGGGCACTTGGCCCCGGTCTGGGCCTTTTGACCTTTTAGTACCCGTCCGGACGCACTCCATCCCCCCCAACTGACAGACCCAGCAACCAAATCCCCCGCCCGGGCCCCAGCCCCGCCCCACCACAACCACCCCAGAAACAGCCCACACACCCCCACCCCTATACCAGACCTCTACCACAAGCAACCGAGTCAAACCCCAAGACAGGCAACAACCAAACCCCACCCCCCACCCCCAGAGGGCGGTGATTCAAGTCCCGTACGGACCAAACCAAAAAAGAAAGCCACCAGAAAAAGAGCAGCCAACAGCCCCCAGGCGAAGACTCCAGAGCCAGTTCCAGTCCATGTCTCAGCTTCCTTCCTTGATGTTGATGGTCCTCTCCGAAGGCCCCCAAGTCACCCAAAAAAGCCTCGATACCCCTAAATCAGTTTAATCAAATTGAATCCAGTTGTGACTATGGATATCCCTATACCAGAAGTGTGTGAGCCACCTATGCAATTGATCCAATAGTTGGGAGTTATGAATTTTGAATAAATATTAAGTTGGAATTTTGTGTACTGATCGTACTTTGGAAATGTAAAATGTACCAATCTGCTGGATGTATGCCATCCTATGTAACATTAGCACCGCTTAGTAATTATAGTTGTATTGTTTTGAGCGCACGGCCAAAGGATCATGATAGGTTGATTTTGATCTTCTAATGTAAAATGAAGACCTTGGTTATTCCCTCTCTGTCCTAAAGAGGGTTTTGATGCTTGTCCGGAATTTTGGGACAGCAGGTGGGGTGTGTCCTGGACTGTCCCTTACCATATTTCGATCAGCACCCATATGCCAGGGTCATGGTAAAAAATCTTAGCTCAGCACTGGCTTGCCAAGTTCAGGATTCCACCCAGGTATTGCTAGTATATTTTCCTAGCACCTGTTTGATGTTCCCAGCGTAGGTGCTTGTGTGAGTGCGGGGAGGGGGTTTGTAGGGCAGCAGGTAGAGCTTCCTGGACTGCCCCTTGCTTTGATGCTTGTCGGTAGAGGGGAGGGGGTTTGTGGGGCAGCAGGTAGAGCATCCTGGTCTGCCCCTTGCTTTGATGCTTGTCGGCAAATTTGAGAGTTATGGGGCAGCAGGTAGAGCTTCCTGAACTGTCCCGTGCTTTGATGCTTGCCCCCCCCCCCCCCAAAAAAAAGGGGGTGAGGGGTTTGTGGGGCAGCAGGTAGAGCTTCCTGGACTACCCCTTGCTTTGATGCTTGTCGGCAAATTTGAAAGTTGTGGGGCAGCAGGTAGAGCTTCCTAGACTGCACTTTATTTGCTTGTCTGGCAAATTTGATTGAATAGTTATATCTTTTCTTTATTGGCAAATTAAAAATTTGTTTGGCATATTTGTTGGTTTCATCTTTTCTCTGGTGACAGTTGGAAAGTTATTCTTAAACTTTCCTCTGTTTATCTTCAGTCTCCCTTTTCTGCTCATGGCCGTTTGAGTTTCCTTCTGTATTGAGTCTTCTTTATGATCTTCTTCTGTTCTCCTCTTCCTGAAGGAAGGTGTCTTTATTTCCTGGTAATGTGTTTCCTTTTGTTGAAGAAGTCTGTTGGTCATGTCTTTCTGTCGTTTTTTTTTTTTTTTAATTATTAAAATCAATTAATGCAAGAAATTAATAACTAGATTATAGGTTAAATTAATTTCAATTAATCTTGATAATTAAATTAGATTAAATTAGATCAGTTCAATTTAATTAAGTTAAGTTAAATAAGAGGAAGTAGCTTTAATTAATGAAAGTAATTAAATTTTTTTTTTTTTTTTTTTAAATTAATATAATGAAATATCTTTCATTATGTACAGTGGAGTATGATTTTAATGTTATAAACTTAGCGTGGGTAAAATTGCTACGTGAGCAGGTTCATTTTGATTGGTTGTCATTTTGATTGACGAACGCTCAGATTTAAATGTCTCAAGCACGGACGTGAAGGAAAACATCCCCTCTTACCAACTACGCATATCACCTACCAAATAATCCACAGTGATGAGAACGCTAACCTAAAATAAATTTTTTATACAAAACAACACTAATACTAAAAAAACCACTATACTTTCTATCAATACATAGCTGGAGAAAGAAAGCTTTTTATGCACAAAAGACACCACTACCTACAATCACATCTGTAAAACAGTCAGCGTTTATAGTCACACTACTTCACATTCAAAAATATTATATGTTCAGGGACAAGGGGTTTGTTACGGGAAATATACACTCTCTCTCTCACGCACACACACACACACACACACACACACACACACACACACACACACACACACACAGTAAGCGCATGCACACAAAACACACAGACACATACACACAATTATATTTTTTGGCAACTTGATCAGTCTCTCTTTTCTAGAGATCTGGTTAGCCCTGAGAAGGGCTTTTTTCAACTCCAAATACATCTGGTTAATGGTGACATCTCCCAGGCCTGGCACCACAGGCACATCTCCTACTCCATTCATTGTCCCAATTCACAGTTGAGGTTGGGAGCGCAGAGGTAGCTTGACTGGTTTCAGTACCCCAATCTTCAGTTACTGGGATTCTGAAGACTTGTTCCCTCTGTCTTCTTCTTCCATTCCACACCCGTGGATGCTGTGCTTGTCGTGGCTGTCGCTGTCTTTCCAAATCCTTCACCCTGTTTTCTGTCTAGGGAACAGCGGATCATTGTACTGGTGGTAGTGGTTGTGGCTGTGGCTGACTTGGCGGCGGTGGCGTCCTCGACTCAGGCTTGGCCTCACACAGAGGCCTAAGTATGAGGCGAGGCAGGATCTCTCTCTTCTTTTCCTTCTCCTCTTCTTTCTTTTTCTCCACCGCTTCTTCTTCAATCCTAGCTGATTCTGCTATGGCCTCCATGGCCAGCTCGTCCAGGATGCGCCTGGCATACTCCAGGTGTATTTGGAGTTCAAGAAGCTTGCTTATTCTACTAATTTTTCTTGAAGTTGACAAATCAACGATGGGTAGTCAGAATGACCAACGCTGTACTTTATATCCCTGAAACGATGACGTGATGAAAAACATCTCCCTTAGAAAAAAACTCACAATACCCACTTCACCATCAATAATATGAAACGCGCGGACCTAAAAGAGACACTCGCGTTAATTTTTTTTCACCTACAAACACACTTTATTACCACTCCTACCTATAAAGAACACTCTATCTTACAAGTCAGAGAAACGAAGTGTTTATAGGCACACTCCTATTTATTTAAACCTACAGACAAACACACAAAGACAGACACATAGTTTGACAATTTGACTAGTATGTCTTTTCTAGATTGTTGGGGGTAGCCCTGAAAAGGGCTGTTTTGTTGAAAGGGGGTTATGGCAATCTCTTATCGTCTATGATTGCGTCCCCGTCTGGCTGCAGGTTTTCCGACAGGATAGGGTCTGCTTCTGCGGAAGGAGAAGAAGAACTCTTTCGCGTCCACACGGCAGTCCACAAAACCTCTATCTGGCTCCTGCTGCTGTTGCTCCTGTGCAATCTTTGTGGCACCATCGGTTTCAAAACGAGGGCCACCGATTTCAACATATCTCCTAAACCATGTCCTAGCCGTGATTTTCCCTTTGGTGAATGGAATATTTTGTCCCTGATCTCCTTTTATAGTAATGTTGACAGTGTCGAAATACGACTTGCTGAGGATGTACAAATTCGCGGTGAAGGTGATATGTGTTTCCACCTTCTCGTCAACGTTCGTGGCAGAATCCACTTTGAAAGGAATGACACGCAATAGCGGTACAGAAGTGTATCCCACCACGTTGTACTCCACCACATCGGAGTCCACAAAAATCCAATTTAATCCTTGGTTCAGTTTTACCGGGGATTGAAAATACTGTGCAAAAGTCGAGTTGTCGTAAATGACTGGTGATTCTCTTTCTTCCTCCACTGTCCTCCTCATCTTCATGCCCCCATCCAAAATCTCAAACAATTCAGGACAAAATATAATGGAAACCAATTTGCTCTCCGAAAATTGCATCAGTAGGCGACGAAATTTTTTATGGTACTCGATCCTGACACTTTGTTCTTTTCTATTCAAGGGTTTATCAAATACTGCATTGAACCTGGTAGCAATAATGTTCAACAGATGTTGACCGCTAAAATAATAGACTGCAGGAATTATTATGGTATAGGTGGTCGTTTTAGTCACCTTGTTCTCTTTTTTCGGAGTGACATTTACAATTGTGTTTTGATTCAAGAATTTCTAATTCGTCGCCATGACCTTCGACCGTAAAAAAAAAATTTGATTTGGAAGGACATTTAGGACTTGTGTAGAGTGAATCATTTCCACCAAAGCCGCTGTGGCTGAAGGAGTGGTCACTGCTGTAGTGATTGAGGATGTGCTAGAGGGCATGATGATCACTTTTTTTTATAGTCGATGACTTGTGAAGCCTCGATCCAAGAATCAAAACTGGGAGGATATCCTTTCCAACGTAATTTGACTTCTGTGACACGTGGTTTTCCCACTTTATGGGTTCGTCGATCGAGAATGCTTTCGATGTCGTTCACTTCGTTTTCTTTTGTGGTCACGCGTTGTAACTCGGGCAAGTAAAAACGTTCCTTTTAACACTTCCCCGTTCATGTCTTCCAATTTACAGACGGCAGGATGACAACCACGCACTCGTCCAGTGACACGAAACAATTCGCTGGTCCAGTTGGGTAAGTAACCTTTGTCGAAAGTGCGTTTGGTTTTGCCAATGCGCACCCAATCTCCCGTCGTCAACATTTCACCTTTCTTGGGGACAGCCGCAGTCGTGAACGTACCAAACAGGCGCTCAAAGACGGTCACTACGTTGTCGGGAGTTACATCTTCGGAGGCGCAGCCAATGCTCCGATGGTAAGATTGTTTGTACGCTTGGACCAGGTGCGGTAAGACGTCGATGTGCTTGAGAGTGTGTTGATGCGTAAAATATTTCCACATTCGTTCTTCGAACCAAACCAGTGCTCGAAGACGGTCACTTCGTTGTCAGGAGTCACTTCTTGGGGTGAACATCCGATTCTCCGATGGTAAGATTGGTTGTACGCTTGGAACTTGTGTGGTAAGAAGTCGATGTACTTGAGAGTGTGTTGATGCGTAAAATATTTCCACATTCGTTCTTTCAAGGTGCGTTGAAAACATTTCACGATGCTGCATTTGGTTTCGGGATTCTCGGTGGTGGAAAAATGAATGTCTGGTTTCTTAAATTTCTTTTGGAAAGATTGGTTCAGAAATTCGGTGCCTTTGTCGGTTTGCCATCAAAGAGGGTGACAATCACTTTGTTTCAACACCAGTGAGAAGGATCGCATTAACTCAGTGCTCGATTTGGAAGTCAATGGCACGACCCAGGCAAATTTGGAAAAGACGTCGATGACACAAAACAAATATTTGTATCCACGATTGTAGGTGGCCAAATGAGAGACATCGACTAAATCGGCTTGCCGTTGATGATCGATGCCCTCCACTTGGGTGTGACTTCTGGAAAATTTTCGTAGAATGGGTTTGTGTAAGGTGTACGTGGCTTATTCTTGTAACCATAGTTGCACTTGAGGTAAATGGACACTTTTCAGTCTGGTTTTGGCAGCACGATACAATGTCTGAACTCCGAAGTAACTGCAGGATGGGCTGGTTCGTAGTAAATGCAGGCTAACACATTTTCCATCTGGACTTTTTTCAATAAGTCACGCACTCTTCATGGATGCTACTCTGAATGGAGTGAGTTGGTGGTTTGGAAACGGGTGACGGGAGTAGAAGTCGATGGTAGTGGTGGTGGTGGTGGTGGTACTGGGATGACTTTTGTGTTCCTTTCTTTTTTCACTTCTGGTTTCCCTTCTTTCTTTTTGATTGCTGTGGAAGGAGGAGTGGACGTCATCTTTTCAACCCAAACTTTATGTTCTTCTCGTTTGGGTGTGGGGAAAGGGGTCAACAAGGACGCTGCAGTCTTACTAAGTATGGGAGCTGCTGACGGTGTTTAAAAGACATCTCGTGCCTCTTCTTCCCCAGGCATCAGTGGGGCTACGTCTGTTTTAGACGCTGGGGATGGGATGGGATGGTGGTGACGGACTTTTCATCAGGGTCTTAAAATCGTTCAGAGTCGGTGTAGTTGTTTCGTCTAAAGCTTTCTGGTGAAAGATGAAGTCGCTAAAACACTTAACCGTACCGTTGCGATTTTTCCGTTTCTGACAAATCGCTGCGATCCATGAACAATTGCAATTCGTGTTGTGTTTGTGACATCTCGGTCAAATGAGGATTGGTAGGTAAATGCTGGTCCGTTGTTCTTGCCAACGATGGAATTCCATCTATCCTTTTAAGGCACTAAAGCCAGGTTTCGACCTTCCATCAGATTCCAAAGACCACGTCTGGGATCTTTTGACTCCAGAGACCTCCTTTAATATTTTTGATCCTTTTTAACTTTGAGTCATTTGTGAAGCAGTAGCTCCCACGAGTCCTATAATCAGGGGTGCCAATGTTGCTTTGAGTATGGGTGCCAACAATAGGTGCACAAATCCTCTGCGTTGCACCAACATCTTTTTTTTGACGGATGGGTATTTTCTTCCGGACCATTTGGGGAAAAACGTGTCGATGTTTGGCTAAGCATTTTTTCCGATGTGGAGATAAAGGTATCGTGCCCTTCAAGACATTCAGACAACATTCGCTCACGATATTGATGACGTCTTTGGAGGCGGTTTGAATCATTTGTTTCGCATGGGTGGAGGGGCTTTGGCAGGACGGACAACACGTCCCAATGTTTGGCTACACGAGGAGGCAGTTCTTTCCTTTTCTTTCCTTTGAGGGTAGAAGAGGGATGGCTTCTGGAGGGTGACATCTTTGTTTATTTGTTCCGGGGCACACACAAAAAATACACTGACATCGATGACTTGGCACACGACCTTTAATCGTAATTTTAGAGTAGGTCGAAGAGTATTTGTAACCAGTCTTTTTGACGAACTCTTTTGACTATCTCTTTGTCAAAATTGTGACAACTTTTATTCCTATATCGCCAAATAATGCTCCCCTTTGGTTGCTCCTCTTTCTCTTTAAACGGGTGCGTCTGTTCTTGGGTAAATGTCGGTTCTAGGTTTAGCGTTTTTTTTCGGATGACGAGACTGTCCTTTTCCTTTTCCTTTTCCTTTTCGGACAGGAGAACGACGATGGTGGTGTGCACTTGTTTAGGGGACATCATTTGGCGTTCAGGAGCACAAAAACACTGACACTCATCGTTTCCCCGAGGTCTTTTTTATTGTGGAATGAGTCGCCACTGATGTCTTTACGTCATATCAACTTGATGACAGCCATCACGCGTCGTGAAGGGGTTCGCAAAGAATTAAATCGGGACAGGTCTTGCTTGGATAAATCCAGTAAACTCTGTACCATGCCCGATCTCTCTTGGACTTTGATTTTGGGAGTAGGTACTTTATGAGCAGCTTACGCAGAGGAGGAGGAGGAGGAGGGTGTCACCGTTGGAGGATAAGTTCTTGGAGATACGGGTTTCCATTGTTTCATGAAATTAGGAAGAACGGTTGTCAAATTGGGCTTGGCTGGCATCACCAGCAACGGAGAAGTAGAGGAACCTGAGGCTACTGGAGACGCGGTCACCGTCGCCGCAGGTCGTGGCATGGGGATATAATGTTGCACCCTGGCGAAGCGCCGCTCTTGCGGGTAGAAGCTGTTTTCTGGTGTCTTTTCTTTTTCTGAGGCTGTGACCTGGTCTTGACATCACTGCTCTTTTACTTCTGGATCCTTTGGGGTTGGGGAGTAATTTTCTTTTTGGGGAGGACTTTGTGGGCATTGGCATCCCATTTTAAGAGGGAGCTAATGATGACACCTTCTAGAGAACCGGTACCTCCAGGTTTCAAAATGATTTGATTTTTAGTTTGAGTGTCGATGCGAGGATCTGCCAGTTGCGTCAAGGCTACTTTGTTTCTCTCAAAAAAGCGTTTATTAATGTGGAATATGAATGATGCATTGCAGTAATTGACGTGCTGTCACCGTAAACCATCGTATGACTTCTCTGACACAAGCACGTATTTGTGGATTTTTTCGCGTACAAGGCACGAATCAATTTGACGGGAAGATGAGACTGAAGGGACGTCATGTGGATGATGTGTGAGACAGAGCAAAAGTTTCCGAGGTTTTTACAGATTTTTTTTTTAAAGTCGAGGGGGACATGTACGCGATAGGCCCTCCGTCTTGGCACCAGTGGTGAAATAGATGGGTACAAAATCGAAAATAATCAGGGGTGGTGGGTTTTGAATCCAAGAGTAAATGGGCGTGTGGAGTTTGAGTGTCATTGTCGTACTTATGAGTCAGTCAAGGTGTTCCTAACTGTTTGGCTAACACTTGCACTTGCGATTTATCTCTAGGGCTTTTAAACAAGACGTACGTAATGAGCATTGAGACTAATGGTGCGATGGGCATTACTATGTTGAAACAAATTTTGGGTGATGAAAATAACACTGGCATTACGATGATGCCCTTTGCGCGTAAACCACAGTTTAATTTCTTCTTCGTCTTTTCCTAAAATGTCGTCGAAGATGACCAGATGGGTCTGATGGGGGTAGGTCCTCCTAGATGTTTAGGCCACTTTCCTTGAAAGGTTTGGAATCGACTTTCGAAGTCGCAGTATTTAGGAAAACGCACAGGGATCGAATATTCTTCTTGCACAAGTTCATTTTGATGAGGGTACGGTGAAATCCGCAGTAGTTTGCTCAGGGGAGGATGACATTCGTAGGGTGGTAGCCGCATGGTTTCACGTGGAGGATGACATCGACAATGAAAACCAGTAAAGTGAAAAGGTGTACGATAACGAGTTGCATCGTTTTCGTATCTGTCAGGCTTGACACGCACATCATCACATTCGATGGTAGGTATTATAGTAATAGTAGTCATAGCAAAGTTCCCATGATTTGGTACTGAATCGCTGAGGTCACAGCGTACGGAATCCCTGCCATTGCAAGGCACAGCATCGCACTCCACATGAGAATCACCGAACTTGAATGGTGTCTGTTTAAAAGTGTTTATCTTTCTCGCTTGGTGTGCGTAGTTACAATGAACTATCTGTCTTGGATGTTGTCCCTTTTATATGCTGACCAATATCGACGTCTCCGTACGGTAGCAAAACTACAGTTTTGTCGTCGGGGGTGCTTGTCCGTCCAGGCTCCTAAACGGTCTCCTCCGATGTCAGGGTGCCGGTGACCCAGGCGATCGATGTAGATGCAGCTGTCCGTGTCAAAATACAACACATAATCTCCTAACAGTTCTAAAACTTCGTACAATTTTAAGCGAGCATGTGCTGTCACGTAAGCCGCAATGATGACATTCCCAAATTCGTCAGCTTCTACAAAGTTTAGTTCTTCTTCGTATTTGACTAGGATAAGTCTTAAAGAATGACATCCACGTGTTTCATGTATTTGGTTTTGTCGTGAATCATCTGGAAGTAGCGGGAACGTTCTGACAAATACTCCGTCTTGGGTAACACAGTCGTTGTGCCATTTTTCCCCCACAAACAATTCAAAATCACTTTGGCAAACGATCACCTTCCTTCGTTTTCTCCACGTGGTCTAAAGTGATGCCTTCTTGCTCCAAGTATTTCACTTTGAATTTCTTTTGGTCTTCGGGAGTCTGGCACCAGGAAGGATAGCTCGTGTTCCCACATTTCCACCACTATATATCCATGCTGTTCTAACTTCAATCGCCGCTGACAAGTGGCCTCGAACAACATGGTACTTTGTACAAACTGATTTTTAGTGTCACGTTGAGGGTACCAGATGGGCCAACCGTGAAATAAGCAACCGTTAAACTCGTACACGATCTTGGGGTTTTCTAAGTCCCAACCATCCACCAAATACGTTCAGATGGTCTTTTCGCCTCCTCCGTTTCTGGCATGTTGGATCCATTTGTCTTCTTTGTCGCACAAGTAATGTAGCCAGAGTGGGGCTTCGACCGAGTATTGACGTTTGATAAAATTGGTCGTTTTAGGGCGGATGACAGCCAGGATATTTTAAGGCATGAATTGTTTGCGGTACACTAAGGAACACGCTTTAGCAATAGTGCTGACTTGTTTCAAAGGATCGATCCCTCCGTGTTCCATGATTAATTCTCGAAATTTTCCACAGCCACGTCGTAAAATATCCACGTCGGAACGACAATACTTTAACATTTATTCCTGAAAGTCGAAGTGGTCCAAGATTTGAGAGTGGTACCAAGTGTAGAAAGCTTCTCGTTGTTCGGTGCGCATGTTGTCGGGGTCGTAGTAGGGAGCATCAGGCAAATGAGGTAGAACGGCATGTTGTCTGGCTTCGTTATTGAAAAAGTGTGGCAAATAGTCTTGGGCCATTTCTGTCATTCCAAACGTTTTAGGCATTCGGCTCAATGGCATGACCATATAATTCATCGAATCTTTAAACTGCACTTGTCCCACTTACATGGTTATGATATTGGCTCCGTTCAAGGTGACTTTAGGACGTTCGGTGTTTTGTTCCGTATAGTATTTCAGAAGAAATTGTCCATCGTATCCCGAGAAATTGTGAGCCATAACCGTGGCACAGCGATGGCAATCTCCGTAACGTTCGATGTATTTTCGGCTCCACGTTTGGTCGATGGGGTCTAAGATCCATTGGGCGAAACCGGCCAGAGTGTAGGCCCTTGAAATTAAGAATGTGAATGCCGGTCTCTTGCATGCATTCGAAATCGAGAAAAATAAAATTGCCTTTTTCTGGTCATCTTCATCTTCATCCTGCTGTTGGGGTTGCTAGTTTTGAATGTAGCATTCGTGTTCCAAGTCCACGATTTGGCGACAAATGTGACAGCCCTTTAAAAACGAAGAATCTATGTGGAGAGGCAAGGCTGTCTGAAGAGAGACTTAATTTACGGTTCAGAGGTCAGACGAAGTTTGAGGAAGAGAAGAAGATCCGTGCGATGCCCTCTATGTTAACTGTATGGTGTTAAAAAAAAAAAAAAGCCAAAGACCCTTTTCGGAGCCACTCCATTGCTTCGAAAAGATTTACTCTCTTGCCTAAAAAGATTTTTAGTCGATGTTTTATGTGATAGATTGATGTTCATCAATCTATGTTTGTGTCCTATGTCTATGTATGTATGTCAATCTCTCTGCTGTATTTCTCCCTACCTAGAGTAGCTCGTATTCAGGTCAGCCCCTTGCCACATTGTTGCCAGTTGTCCACACGATTGAGGTCAGCCACTTGCAACATTGTTCCCAGTGTCCAGTACCGTGACGTCATATGACCCTATACAGTCTCACCTATAAATTTTGACCACATAGTGCAAACCACCAAATTTAACACAGAAGTCTACGTGACCCTATAAATTTTGAGCCCATAGGGGAAACAACCAAAATTAACATTAAACCCTATGTGATCCTATATCGTTAACATTAACTACTGATATTCAAACATTTTATTGTTTTTGAGTTACTTGATGAAATGATAAAAATTGTTATTGCTATATATATTGTACAGAGCAGATGATAAATGTATCGAAACTGTTAAAGCAAATAAGATTATCACATTATCTGAGCACTTCTAGTGCATTATTTCCTGTGTTCCTTCAACATGTTGTGTGCCTCATTGCCACACAAAAATTGGGCGATACTTAATCCTCTGCCCTTGCAATGCTAGGTGCAACACTGTTAAGATATGCTGGATATTTGATACCGCAACTGATTTATGTTCTTATTATCATTTCTTATTTATGTCAATTTGTAATGAGGTAGTCACTAGACCCAACGGTGACTGACAATCTCTCATGACAGACTGTAACTCATAAGTGCACAGAAAATGTTAATCAGATAATCAGAAAAAAATCAACGTTGTTAACAAATAGATAAAGAGGCATATTTTTGACAAAATTCATTTTGTGTTTGTACCTAAGGTCTGTCAAAACTCGGTAATAATTGACTGAAGTCAGTTGAATAAGATCATAATGCTTATGATCATTATATAGAAACTGTAGTTAATTATTTTACACATTTTGTATTTAACCAG
>JAECUM010047457.1:0-15395 GCA_016617855.1 Megalonaias nervosa
ACAGAATGATCACAAACTGTTAGCTGCGATACTACAGAAGTCTTTGAGCAAATCCCCAAAATGATTACAAGATATGATGATGAAACTGTTTCGATATGACATCGAATTTATATTTGTGAAAGGAATAAATCTTGTTATCGCTGATGCCTTAAGCCGAACTTATCTAGAAACTCTTGACATAGAAACTGAACGACCAAGGATCCTGAACGTTATGTTCGACAACTTTCCAGATGCGAGACTTCAAGAAGTCAAGAAAGCAACTTTGGAAGACGCTGATTTGCGGTTACTTATGGAACTCATTATTGAGGGATGGCCTGAAGTTAGAGACAAAGTGCCATACTCAGCGTTACCATATTTTGATATGCGGGATGTCCTTTGCGTTCAGGATGGAATAATTGTCAAAGGAGAGGCAAGTACAATTTCCAAATCATTGAGAAAGGATATGAAGAACCGTCTTCACAGCACTCATTTAGGCTACGATAGCATGATGAGACGAGCTAGAGGAAAGCTATTTTGGCCTGGAATGGCAGGAGAAATTAAACAAATGGTTGAATCATGTGAAACATGTGAGGAATGCAAACCTAGAAGCCAAAGAGAGCCGCTTTTACAGCACAGTGATGGAGACAGACCTTGGAATAAGGTGGGCATGGATCTGTTTGAAATCAAGGGTAGAAAGTATCTTGTTGTGATCGACTATTTTTCAAATTTCATAGAAGTGGACTATTTAAGTATGGCAAGTTGTGGTCAAGTTGTAACCGTACTTAAGAAACAATTCTCAAGACTTGGAATTCCCACCACAATTAGATCCAGAAAATGGACTCCAGTTTACAGGAAAGGAGATAGCACAGTTCATTAGAAAATGAAGCATTAACCACAGAATGTCAGCCCCAAATCATCAGCAAGCAAACGGAAAGGCTGAATCTGCTGCTAAAGTCATTAAGAACATGTTGAGGAAGACACTCATAGATGGTAGAGATCAATATGAAGCCTTGTTAGAACTTAGAAACACTCCGCGTCAGGATACTGGACTTATTCCGGCTCAAATGTTTTTCGGAAGAAACACCCGATCAATGATCCCATCAACAAGTGATCTGAATAAGGAACCAAGAATTAACTACCGATCAGCGCGAAAACGCTCGATAAAGAAGTGGTGCGATAAGAGAGCTCGAACCTTGCCACCATTGAGTATCGGATAGACCGTATACTTTGAACACAACGAAGGAAAAAAATGGAAGCTTGGTAAAATCAAGGAAAGACTGAGTGAACGCTCGTACATCGTAGAAAGTCAGGATGAAGGAACGTATAGACGGAATCGTGTGCACATACGAACCACAAAGATAAAAGTACGCATCCGGGAGATTTCACCTTTACGTGAACCCGAGAACAGTGATGTACCGACAAATAGCCACAAAGATCAAACAATTGCAACACCAAGTGAATCAAATAGCTCCGGAATGTCACCTTCAGATAATGTTAAAGATGACCCATTGCCAAATTCAGATATAACGACAACGACTGCACCAAGAATCAGACTCAAGAGAAACATCAGGGAGCCTGCTTATCTGAAAGACTTTGTGTGCTACAAGTGAATTAGTAACTCTTAACATATAGACCCTCGTCAGTTAATTTTACATTGTTTTGGTTAGTGAATCTGAACTGAGAATCTGATAATAGATTCAGACAGCAAAGATTTAAAGTTTAGCTTTCAGTATACACTGTATGTCTAGCATATCCCAAAAAAGTAGTGTAGTGGCATAGATTGGCCCTCATCATGCCAAAGAAGGAAAATCAGCCTGGGACCCTTTGGTCCTCCGATTTTTAGACCCAAAAAATCAGCCTGGGACCGAATAGCCCCAATGGGAATTTTGTATTAGCACACACTGGGACTGTATAGCGCCAAGAGGAATGAAACAGGTAGGGTGACGTCACGGTACTGGACATTGGCAACAATGTAGCAATGTAGTACTGTGACGTCATGCCACCTGTGTCATTTCTATAGACAAACACGAATCAGTCGCGTTCGTGTTTTAGTAGAATATGTTTTATATATTCGTTTTCTTTTCCCATAGATTGATGAATATCAATCTATCCTACACAAATTATAAAATCGACTAAACAAATTTTTTAGGGAAGAGAGAGAATAAATATCTACACAAATTATAAAATCCAATAAATTTTTAGGCAAGAAAGAATTAATATCTTTTCGAGGCAATGGAGTGGCCCTGAAAAGGGCCGTTGTTTGTCATGTTAACACCATTCCGTTAACATAGAGGGCATCGCATAGGTCTTCGTCTCTTCCTCAAACTTCGTCTAATCTCTGGTCCATAAACCAGAACTCTCTTCAGACAGCCTTGTCTTTCCACATAAGTCCTTCTTTTCCAAATGCTTATCTCGGTGATCCTAACGATTCTCCATGCTGATCTGACATACATGGGTAAGTCCGTACGGAAAAAGAACGACGATACGAAAGTAGACGATTCAACGTTGGTCCACATTTTTGTGACGAGAACAGGTGAAGGGAATGAAGTGAACCGCGTTTATTTATAGTGGAAGACCGGATCGAAACGGTTTGAAATTGTTCACCAATCCCAACACGAGTTACAAAATTCAATCACATCGCGGAGTCTGTCTTCCAATCCGACGTCACATTCCCTATATAGGTGCGCTAGCGTCTGTGCGCAGTGAATCGATGCGACATTGTTTTTTGTGAAACATGACGGAAACTAAGAAGACAATGAATTGGGGTGCACCGGCTGTGGAGACGAAAAGCGATGGCATAGCAGTGGCTACCAAAGTTAACACAGTGCTACTTCCAGAAGAGGTTGATTTCAACTGGGATTTAGTAGATTTTTTCTCTTCTTCACAAGAATTTGTTCTGGTACCAGTACCTTCGCCACTTTCTCCTTCTTTACCACACGTCGACGATTTTAAACAAAGACAGAAAGAAGAATTGGAGAAATTTTTACAGCAGCAGAAAGAGGCAGAACAAGCATTTCTCCTTGAACAGCAACAGCGAGAAGAAGAAGAGGTAAGAAGGAAACGGCAGGAAGAAGAAGCAGTAGAGAAGAAACAAAGGCTAGGAGAGAAGGAGAACAGTGAAAGTCAAACGGTAACGGTACTCTTGGACATTTTGGCCGAGTTAAGAAGTCTGAAACAAATGTATCAGACTTCTTTATTACGACCCAAGAGAAAAATACCTTCCCGAGCCAAACAGCCTAACCCTGTTACTACACCAGAGATACCACCCTAGTGATTTCTACTAAATCATTGACAGGAGCAAGTCCAGAAGTAGGCCTTGGCTGTGGCAAAGGCTTAAGGCAGTTAAAGCGGATTGCTTCTCGTTCCTGAGTTTGTTCTAAGGAAAAAAAACAAACACCCAACGGTCCTTTTCAGGGCCACTCACTTCTTTCGAAAAGAGAGACTATTCACTTTGCCAAAATCAATTAAAACTCAAAATTCCTTGTTTAACCCTATGATATACGTGTTGTGAGTGTATGAGTGTAGGTCCTTATTATTCTAAACAATCAAAACCAAGAGACACTTACGTTTTTTCAGTCTGGTCTATTCTGGTACAAATTTTTACAATTCAATATCACAACATAACACAACACAACACTTTTAAAAAGTTCAAAGACTTCTTCTGTGTCTTTTTTTCTTTCACTCTCTGTTTTATCAATTTCTTGACTTTTACACTTTTTTTCTCTTCTTCTTCTTCTTCCTCACATTTTTCTCGTCTTCTTTTCTTTTCTGTCTTCTCTTTCTGAACGTGACGGGGTTCTTCCTTTGCCGAGAGCACCTCTTTTTCTTCTTCCTCCTCCTGCTCCTGTTCTTTCTTAGGGCACTCTGAAGACCAATGTCCTTTCTCTTTACAATGATAACAGGTATCTTGACTTTTGTCTCTTCTGACACTTGTCTTGCTTTCATGACGATCTGGACATTCTGTAGCCCAATGCCCCTTGTTCTGGCAGATATAGAAAGTATCTTGACTTTTATCTCGAAAGGAGGGAGAGTAGTCCGTCGGCTTGTCTAAAGAAAACTTTCGTATGACACCTCGCAAAGCTCTAATCAGAAGTTCGATTTCTGTGGGTTCTTCCATCGTGCTGATCGATTTGAGAGTGAAATGAATACTGAGAGGGAAGTCACCAGCCCTTTAGATATGCACTAAGCCTAACATGGATATATAGGGGTCCATGGCGTTTCAAATGTAGTCATTTGACTTTTTGCAGTCAAGATGAAACGATCGCATCATTTCGTAAAGAAAGGAGACGAAAGTAAGAGGCAGAAACGTAATTTATCGCCTCGCACAGTAGCTGAAGTCTTGGCTCAAAATTCATGCCAGCGATTTTGAAGATGAGATGAGGGAACCAGAACATAGTCCCAGAGAGTCTACACTCAGACAAAGTCCATCACTACCAGTAAACCCTGAAAAGTACTGCCACATTTGAGAGACGGACAAACGCTCCTCCAGAAAATTTAGAACTACGGCCTACACGTACGCAGTGAAGTTTAAAGATTTCAAGTCTGACGTACCGTTGGAGAAAGCAGAAGGGTTCATCACTGATGTGTGGGATTCTTTGTTAACCACACTGAAACGGCAATGTCAAGCCAAAGAAGACGATCGCTTGAGACCTTCTATTCATCACGACAGTTTGAAGTCCCCCGTTTGGATCGAGTTTAGCAGCCCAGCAGAATTGACACCTTCCAAAGTCATGGACAAGATTCAACACGTACAACAATCCAACGACAAGTTTCACATCACCGACGGAATAGCGACACTGTTCATGACCCACGTGTCTCTTCCCCAAGGGACAGGACATGGCAAAAAAAATGTGATCTTGGTAGACAATCTTCGAAGCACCAAAAAGAGCCTCGTCCAAATTAACAACCCTCAAGACCAGATGTGTTTAGCCCGTGCCATCGTGGTGGGACGAACGTATGCCGACAAGAACGACACGGCAGAATGGAAAAGAGCCTGGAAAACTATTCGACGATCGAATCGAACCAAACAACAAAGAGAAGCAGAACTCCTGTTACAGCAAGCGGGGATATCCAAAGACACACCCTGCGGCATTCCTGAAATGCAAAAGTTACAAGACGTCTTGGCTCCACGCTACACCTTGAAAGTGCACCCTCAAGAAGTGCGCAGACCGCTGTTGTTTCGAGGCAAAAATTTCAAAGACGGAAAATACATTCACGTCTATCATCACGATGAACATTTCGATGCCATTACCAGTATCACTGGATTCCTGTCATACGGTTATTACTGTGAGAAATGTGACTATGGCTTTAACAATCGGGAGCAACATAAGCATTGCGGATCGAAATGCTCAGGATGTTTAGCCTCTAAGTCCTGTCTGGACGAAGGACAAGAACGAGTGCATTGCCCAACTTGTCAGCGCATGTTTGTCAGTCCAACTTGTTACCAACAACATCTAAAGACGCAAGGTTCACAGCAGAAAAGTGCTTGTCAGATCTTGAGATTGTGCCCTACTTGTGGACAAGGCATACGTACCAATAATGCCAAGGTTCACGTCTGTTCAGGAAAAAAACGATGTCACATTTGTCACCAAACCGTGGACTTGGAACACCAATGCTACATTCAAAAATACCAATCCAAATATGAAGAAGAAGATAATGACCAGAAGAAAGGGAATTTCATCTTTTTCGATTTCGAATGCATGCAAGAGACTGGCATTCACATTCCTAATTTCTGCGTGGCTCACCGAGTGTGCGAGAAGTGTATCCAAGAACCTATCTTGACTCAATGCCCTCACTGTAGCAAGATTCCTGGAGGACGTGAAAAAATCTTTCGGGGACCGAACACGCTAGCCGATTTCGCCCAATGGATCTTAAACCCTATTGACGAAACGTGGAGCCAAGAAGACATCGAACGTTACGGAGATTGTCATCGCAATGCAACGGTGATGGCTCACAATTTCTCGGAATACGATGGACAGTTTCTGTTGAGATACTATACGGAACAAAGTACCGAACGTCCGAAAGTGACTTTGAACGGAGCCAAAATCATTTCCATGCAAGTGGGTCAAGTGCAGTTTAAAGATTCGATGAGTTACTTGGCCATGCCTTTGAGTCGCATGCCTAAAACGTTTGGAATGACAGAAATGGCCAAAGGCTATTTTCCGCACTTTTTCAATTCCGCATCCAATCAACTCACCGTTTTACCCCATTTGCCTGAGGCTCACTACTACGACCCCGACAACATGCGTACCGAACAACGAGAAGCTTTCTACGCTTGGTACCAGACTCACGCCTCGGACCCTTTCGACTTTCAGGAAGAAATGTTAAATATTGTCGTTCCAACGTAGACATTTTACGGCGTTGCTGTGGAAAATTTCGAGAACTGTTCATGGAACACGGAGGGATCGATCCTTTGAAAGAAGCCTGCACCATTGCCAAAGCGTGTTCCTTAGTGTACCGCCAACGATTTATGTCCGAAAAAAACCTAGCTGTGATCAGTCCTCAAACAACCAATTTTGTCAAACGTCAATACTCGGTCAAAGCCATACGCTGGTTACATTACTTGGGTGACAAGGAAGACAAATGGATCCAACACGCTCGCAACGGAGGAGGTGAAAAAAGTCATCGGAAGGTATTCAGTAGATGGCTGGGACTTGGAAAACCCCAAAATCGTGTACGAGTTTAACGGGTGCTTATTTCACGGATGTCCTATCTGCTACCCTCAATGTAACACTAAAAATCAGTTTTTACAACGGACCATGGAAGACTTGTACCAGGCCACTTGTCAGCGACGCTTGAAGTTAGAAGAGTAAGGATACCAAGTGGTAGAAATGTGGGAACACGAGTACGATCAGCGATTGAAAACGGATCCCGAGTTTAAGCGCATCGTGGAAAGTTACAAGCTGGTGGACCCACTGAAGCCAAGAGAAAGTTTGTACGGAGGACGGACGAATGCCACCTATTTGCTATACCATGCCGACGAGGAGAAAGGAGAGGAAATCAAATACTTGGACGTGTGTTCTCATTATCCGTACGTGTGCAAATATTGTCACTTTCCCACAGGGCACCCACAATTGCTGACGGAACACATTGACGTGGACAATATTCGACAATACGAAGGATTGATCAAATGTAAAGTCTTGCCTCCCACGTACTTGTACCATCCCGTTTTATCTCAACATTGCCAAGGAAAACTGATGTTTCCCTTGTGCCGTACTTGTGCCGAAACGTGCAACGAAGACCAACCTTGTCAGCACACTCAGGAAGAACGCGCCTTGACGGGAACGTGGGTCAGCGTGGAATTGTTTAAAGCTCTGGACTTGGGATACCAGCTGTTAGAAGTGTACGAAATTTACCACTTTCCCAAGACAGAAAAATACCACAAGGGCGACGAGACTCAGAAAGGCATTTTTGCAGACTACGTGAATGCCTTTTTGAAACTGAAACAAGAAGCTAGCGGCTATCCTTCCTGCTGTCACACTCCCGAGGACCAAAAGAAATTCAAAGAGAAATACTGGAAGCAGGAAGGCATCACTTTAGACCACATCGAGAAAAACGAAGGAAGGCGATCGTTTGCCAAAGTGATGTTGAATTGTTTGTGGGGTAAAATGGCACAACGACCGTGTTTACCCAAGACGGAGTATTTGACAGAACCATCCCGCTACTTTCGGATGATTCACGACAAAACGAAATACATGAAACACGTGGACGTCCTTCGTGAGGACTTGATCTTAATCAATTACGAAAAAGAACTGGACTTTGTAGAAGCCGACGAATTTGGAAATGTCATCATTGCGGCTTACGTGACAGCTCATGCTCGCTTAAAACTGTACGAAGCTTTAGAACTATTAGGAGATCGTGTGCTGTATTTTGACACGGACAGTTGCATCTACATCGATCGCCTGATCAACCTCACCCTGTCATCGAAGGAGACCGTTTAGGAGCCTGGACTGACGTGCATCCCGACGACAAGATTCTAAGTTTTGCAAGTGATGGTCTCAAAAATTACAGCTACGAATACCCTGACCCTCAAGGAGAAGTGTACAGGATTGACTCTCAATTATCGCACCAGTCAACTGGTAAACTTTGGCGTCTTGAAAGAAGTCTTGCAATCTGGACAGGATGAAAATTTTAAAGTGACCACCCACAAACCGCACAAGATTGTACGTTTACCACACACCAAATCGTTAGCCGGCCCTTGGAAAACGTCTATCAAATCGTGTACCAGGAGCGAGAACGGCTTCCCAATCACTTCACTTTACCGTACGGACACGCTGGTATAAAAAAAATGGTTCCAAGACGATAGTCACCAACAAGAAGGATGACTTCGACACAGCAAGAATCGAGTGAGAAACCCACAGAGAACTCCAATTTCAAACCATACCATTTTCCTGTTTTCTTGCCTGACTATTGCAGTTGTGCCAGTCGACTGGAAACGTTGCAAAAATGGCCCACGGATAGGGAAGGATTACCTACTGCGAATGTTTTAGCTAGAACAGGGTTTGTCTACTTGGGACCTGAGACTGGATTGAGATACGAAGTACAGTGTTTCAGTTGTGGTCTGAAGTTGCGTATGGATCGATGTATCTATAAAGATTCAGCTATTCTGGAACATACTCAATGGTCTCCGCATTGTCCTCACCTTTCTATGGCGTTTCCACCCATCACACTACGCTTCAGGTATGACGGTACCTTAGAGAAGGTAGTACCGATGTCCAAGAAGAAAGAAAGGAAGACTTCCAAAACTCGTCATAAAAAAGAACGATGTACAAACTCGAGACTTCATAACGATTAGTATAAAAAGGGACAACGTCCAAGACTGATAGTTCATTGTCACTACAAACGCCAAGCAAGAAAAATGAGTCCTTTCACACAGCAAGTATCAAGCAAGAGTAAACTCGAGTACCATGATGTGCCTTGCGATGGCAGGGATGCCGTACGCTGTGACCTTAGCGATTCAATACCACATCATCATGCGAACTTTGCTATAACTACTACTACTACCATACCTACCATGGAAAGTGATGCTGTGCGTGTCAAACCTGATGGATGCGAAAGCGATGCCACTCGTTATCGTACACCTTTTCACTTTACTGGTTTTCATGGTGGATGTCATCCTTATGAAACCATGCGACTACCACCCTACGGATGTCATGTAAAACTGAGCAGGCTCCTGCATATTTCACCGTACCCTCATCGAAATGAACCTGTGAAAGACGAATATTCGTTCCCTGTGCGTTTGCCTGAATACTGAGACTATGAAAGTCGATTCCAAACCTTTCGAGGAAAATGGCCAAAATATCTGGGAGGACCTACCCCTGACGAATTAGCTAGAGCTGGATTTATCTACTTGGGAGAAGGGGGTAAAGTAAAGTGCTTCAGTTGTGGTGTGTCACTTCACGAGTGGGAGAAGAAAGATAGCGCTTACCTGGAACATGCTCGATGGTCTCCAGATTGTCACTACCTACCTTTAGTGGCACCTCGTCATTGTAGTGAGCCTAACATGTCGTGTAAGAAACTAGCTACGGGGTTAGGAGTCAAACATTGGACAACCACTAGACAAGTATTTAAACCCCATGTAGAAAATAATCTTCAAACATTACCATTCGAATTGCAAGAGAAGATCTACAAGGACATTTGGCAGGGCGTTGCCACAGCCAAATCTCAAATAGTGACTGTAGAACTTTTGTGTCGAGATATTCACAAGAGGAAATTGACCAAAGTCAACAAACAAGTCCCATTTCTCTGGATCAAGGGTGCGTTCGTTCTACTATTTCGCTTTAGACCATTTACATTTGAAAATTTTATTGACATTCTTGACCCTTTCCTGGAATGGCAGTGGTCAGAAATTACTCACTACGTTCATTACTTTCGCTCTAGGAGAAGTGATTGAGGTAAGAGAAAAGAAGTATAAAAACAGACTACTATGCCACGACCTTTATCATTTGTGATACAACAGATTCCGTGGAATGAAATCAATGACACTATTCAAACAGTGGATGATTAACAACACCTATTACGAGAACTGTGTCCATTGAATTGGGGTCGACGTGTAGTGTGTGTCTTAGTGACTTGCTTTTTGGGATTTCGTTTACCAGCCGATTCGTTGTGGACTCTTTATGAACAGTACCTACCACTCCAAAAAACATGAAAGTGGTCCCTTTAAATGTACATGAGAGACTCATTCTGCTTAAAGCTTTGCGCTTTCATCTTGATACTTCTCAACCTCTACGGGAAAACAAGATTCGTCAACTTTTAGGCACTGAAGATGTGTACGACGACGTGTGTGTAGCTTGTGACTTACACCCTCACTGGAAAGATGTACGTGACTGAAAAAGTTGGGGGTTTGAGGCATGGACAAAAGAAGGGGCACACTATGCCAAAGATTTGTAATCCTAAAAAATTAAAAGGTTCCGTGAAAAAAATAACTTTTAAACCAGTGTTAGTAACAGTACTAGAAGAAGAAGATGTTGTGACCGAGGAAAACCACTGTCTTCAGGACAGGACCGTGATCGACATCCCTGAAAGGCCATTCCGGGATGACTCTTGTGTGACTGTGCCAAGGAGTGTAAAGACTCTCAAAACATTACACAGTACCCCTACGATTTCAACTCTTGATCATCACAAATGTTGTACAGAGACTTGTTTATATTCCACTATGATCGTTTTGATGTTTCTTTTATTCATGTACGTAGCCATTTGGCTTTTATGTATTTTTGTCTTTCGTGTTGTTCACATTTAAAGATGACAATAAACGTGTCCTGGAAAAAGTATAAAAACTCTTGTCTTTTCTGTCTTCGTGTCAAAACTGACATTTCTTACGCTACTATGGCTACCTCTACTGTCTCTGCTCCCTCTTCCTCCACTGTCAAAGTCATTGACGAACACGTAGATCGTACTAGTACAGTCTCAATGCTCATTACGTGATGTTGTTTAAAAGCCCTAGAGATAAATCGCAAGTACAAGTCTTAGCCAAACAGTTAGGAACGCCTTGGCTGACAAATGCGTACGACGATGCCACTCAAACCCCACACGCTTATTTACTCGTGGATTTAAAACCTACCACTCCCGATTATTTGCGATTTCGTACCCATCTGTTTCACCACTGGTACCAAGACGGAGGGCCTGTCGTGTACACGTCCCCTTCGTCGACTTAATCACCAAAAAAATCTATAAAAACCTCGGTCACTTTGACTCTGTCTCACACATCGTCAGCATGACGTCCCTTCAGTCTCATCTTCCCATTAAATTGATTCGTGCCTTGTACGGTATCAGTCGCGAAAAAAATCCACAAATACGTGCTCGTGTCTTAGAAGCTAGTCTCAAAGAAGTCTTACGATGGTTTACGGTGACAACACGTCAATTACTGCAAGGCATCATTCAGATTCCACATCAAACCAAACGTTTTTTGAGAGAAACAAAGGCGCCTTGACGCAACTAGCCGATCCTCGCATCGACACTCAAACCAAAAAGCAAATCATTTTGAAACCTGGAGGTAGTGGTTCTCTAGGAGGTGTCATTGTTCGTTCCCTCTTAAAATGGATCCTAATGCTCCCAAAGTCGTCCCCAAGAAAAAGGCCACGCCCAAACGTGCCCAGAAGAAAAAGAAAAGGAGCAACGGTGTCAAGACCAGGTCGCAGCCTCAGAAAAAGAAAAAGAAAAGTCCACAGAAAACAGCTTCTACTCGCAAGAGGGTGTCTCCAAAAACATCTCCTCCAGCGGTGACACCCTCTTCCTCTTTAGCGGCTGTGGCCGGTGCTCACAAAGTACCTGCCCCCAAATCAAAGTCCAAGAGAAAACGGGTGTGTTACAGAGTTTATTGGATTTGTCCAAGCAAGAACTGTCCCGATTTAGTCCGTTGCGAACTCCTCCACGACGTGTGTTGCCTGTCATCAAGTTGATACGACGTAAAGACAATCAGTGGCGACGCATTCCAGTATAAAAAAGACCCGAGGCAAACAATACGGATCAGTGTTTTTGTGCTGCTGCATGCCCAAAGATGTCCTCCAAGAAGTGTACACCGTTTCCATCGTGTTCCTTCTTCGGTCCAAAAAGGAAAACGAAAACGAAAAGACAGTCACGTCATCCTAAAAATCGCTTATTCATACATCGGCGACACTCTCTGAAAAGACACACTCGTCCAAAGAAAAGGAGAAGGCACCAAAATGGAGATTTCTTTGGCCCTTTCCTTGAATTCGATAAGATAGCCGATAAATTTGTCACAAGGGTAAAGGACAGGCTCCAAAAAAAAAAGAAAAATAAGATAAAAAGACGCATGTCGAGCCATAGATGTCAGTGTATTTTTTTGTGCACCAAAAGATGTCACCTCATCGTCGTTCTCCTGTCCAGAAAGGAAAAAGAAAAAGACAGTCTCGTCATGCCAAAAAAAAACGCTTAGCCAAACATCGACGTCACCCCCAGAAAAGACACATTCGTCCAAAGAAAAGAAGAAGTGACCAAAGAGGAGGAGTCTTTCCCAGGGAGTGGGTAGGTCAGATACTCAATGCAGCTAAGTACGGCATGAAAAAAAAATAAGATAAAAGGACGCATGTGAAACCATGGACTTTAGTGTATGTTGTGCACCAAAAGATGTCACCTCATCGTCGTTCTCCTGTCCAGAAAGGAAAAAGACAGTCTCGTCATGCGAAAAAACGCTTAGCCAAACATCGACGTCACCCGCAGAAAAGACACACTCGTCCAAAGAAAAAGAGGAGCCGACAAAGAAGAGGATTCTTTGGCGATTTTGGAAAACACATCGTCACCTTTATGACGAAGCGATAGCCCCCCCCACACACACACACACCCCTCCAAAAAAAGGATGAAAGGCTGTGTCACAAGTCATCGACGTTAGTGTATTTTTGGTGTGTGTCCCGGAATCAACAAACAAAGATGTCACCCAAAAAAGACATCCTTCTTCTATTCCCAAAGGAAAGAAAAGGAAAGGACTGCCTCCTCGTTTAGTCAAACATTGGGACATGTTGTCTGTCCTGTCCAAAGCTCCTCCACCCATGCGAAAACAACTCATTCAAACTGCCTCCAAAGATGTCATCGATACGGTGAGCAAATGTTGTCTGAACGTCTTGAAAGGCACAATACCTTTGACGAAACATCAGAAAAATTGCTTAGCCAAAGATCGACACGTTCTTCGCCAAATGGTCCAAAAGAAAATCTTCATTCGTCAAAAGAAAAAGATGTTGGTGCAAAGCGGAGGATTTTTACCCCTGTTAGGACTTATTACCAATGTAGCGAAACCTATACTGAGTGCAATGGGACATATTATACCCGCCCTAATTCCAAGATAAAAGAGCAAGAAGATAAAAGGAGGACACTGGAGTCAAAAGATCTCAGACGTGACCCTTGATATCCAATGGAAGGACGAAAACTAGCTTTAGTCCCTTACAAACGATGGATGGAATACCATCGTTGGCAAAAACAACGAACTCCACATTTACCTCCCAATCCTCATTTGACCGAGATGTCCCAGTTACAACACGAATTGCAATCCTTGATGGATCGCAGCGATTTGTCAGAAACGAAAAAATCGCAACGGTACGGTCAGTTGTTGCAATGACTGAAACTCTTTCACCAAAAAGCTTTAGACGAAACAGCTCAAACCACTCTGAAAGATATTAAGGCCCTAATAAAAAGTTCACCACCACTACCACCACCACTACCACTCCCATTGGTCAAGACAGATGCATCCCCACGGTTGCCTGAAGAAGAGGAGGCAAGAGAAGTCTTTCAAACACCGTCAGCAGCTCCCACCCCTAGTAAGATTGCAGTGTCCTTGTTGACCCCTTCCCCTACACCCCAACGAGAAGAACTTAAAGCTTGGGTTAAAAAGATGATGTCCACTCCACCTTTGACAGAAGTGAAAAAGAAAAAAGGGAAAAAAGAAGTGAAAAAAGAAAAGAAGACCAAAGCCATTCCATTACCACCACCACCACCACTACCTTCCACTTCTACACCCGTGGCACATCGGACACGTAAAACCGTTTCTAAACCACCCCTCGTCCCATTCAGAGTAGCATTAATGAAGAGTGGATTACTTATTTAAAAATGGAGAAGGTGTTAGCCAGCATTTACTACGATCCATCCCATCCCGCAGGTTACGGAGGAGTTCAGAAATTGTATCGTGCTGCCAAAACTCGACTGAAAAGTATCCATTTACCTCATGTGCAACGCTGGTTACAAGAACAAGCCACGTACACCTTACACAAACCCATTCGACGAAAATTTTCCAGAAGTCGCACCCAAGTAGAGGGTGTCGATCACCAATGGCAAGCCGATTTAGCCGATGTCTCTCATTTAGCCACCTACAATCGTGGTTACAAATATTTGTTTTGTGTCATCGACGTCTTTTCCAAATTTGCTTGGGTCGTGCCATTGACTTCCAAATCAAGCAGTGAGTTAGTGAGAGCCCTGCAACTGGTGTTGAAACAAAGTGGGCGTCCCCCTCTTCGATGGCAAACTGACAAAGGCACCGAATTTCCAAACCAAGCTTTCCAAAAAGAATTGAAGAAACGTGACATTCATTTTTTCACCACCGAGAATCCCAAAACCAAAGCTAGCATCGTGGAACCTTTTCAACGCACCTTGAAAGAACGCATGTGGAAATATTTTACGCATCAACACACTCTCAAGTACATCGACGTCTTGCCACACCTCGTCCAATCGTACAATCAATCTTACCATCGGAGCATAGGGCATGCCACCCAAGAAGTGACTCCCGACAACGAAGTGACCGTCCTCGAGCGCCTGTTTGGTACGTCTCCGACAGTGCCTGTCCCCAAGAAAGGTGGAGTGTTGACATCAGGAGATTGGGTACACATTGGCAAAACCAAACGCACGTTCGACAAAGGTTACTTACCCAACTGGACCACCGAATTGTTTCGTGTCACTGAACGAGTGCGTGGCCGTCATCCTCCCGTCTATAAATTGGAAAACATGAACGGGGAAGTGTTAAAAGGAACGTTTTACTTGCCCGAGTTACAACGTGTGACCAAAAAAGAAGACGACGTGTACGAGATCGAAAGCATTCTCGATCGAAGAACTCGTAAAGTAGGAACGAAACGTGTCAAAGAAGTCAAAGTACGTTGGAAAGGATATCCTCCCAGTTTTGACTCTTGGATCGACGCTTCGCAACTCATCGACTATAAAAAGAAGTGACCATCATTCCCTTCAACACAGCCTCAGCTACTGCAGTGACCACTCCTTCCTCCAGTTCTTCTCTGCAAGATCTACAAAAGCAACCCTTGTGGGTGTGGTGTGGAGAACGTGTGCCCAAAACGCAAATCGTCTTTTTCTGCCAAATCTTTGTGGTATATTGTGTCATCGGTGCTGCCATCGCCAATCTGAGCTTGCAACAAGGAGTCAAACAATTGTGGACCATTTTACTTAGCAGTTGCATTGGTTAC
>JAECUM010047458.1:0-10350 GCA_016617855.1 Megalonaias nervosa
ATAATAATAATAATAATAATAATAATATATTTTGGACGGTAGCTCAATTAGTACGAGATCAGATTTATTTCTTACCCCTCTTGGAGGAAAAAGAACACTGAGAAATATAAATACAAGAAGACGTTGAAGAAATATCGTAACAATAAGAATTTAAATCCTAATTTGAGCAAGAAACTAGATACTGCCTTTCAAGTTTTAAAATAATCTCTTCTGTAAAAAGGCAAATTTTTTACATCTGATTTTTCTAGGAGTTAATTTATGGGATCTTTAAACACTAGCAATAAAGAAAGAAAAACCCCCACATCTAATTTAACTCAAAATGTATACTAATATGAAGATATGATTCTACCATCAGAATAATTCTTAATTTGATGCTTGTTACCTATCTAGAAACAGTCTTTTTGACACCCAGTTAATTTGTATGAAGAAAATAAATTGCACCACTAACACGAAAAGATATGAACACAAATGAAAACAAACGTGTGATACAGTCACCTTCTGGTAATATACTGTACATATCGTGTCATGGTGAGCATTTTACCTGGGCTAACTGGGGTGCTTACATGCTTAATTACAAGCTCAGGTTACATACATTGTAATTTCTACCCAAACCTGATAGATAACGATAAATACTTCATATTGTCATGCTCTGTAAATCAACATCTAAGAAAAATATATTTTGATGCATTATTTTCAAAAATGTTTTGATATCCAAACAGATAATAATTGAAATAATAGTTTTATCTTTCTAATCGACCCTACAAGAAGTTTTGCAATATAGTGGCTAGATCGATGTGCAAAACTAATGATACAAGAAAGGGTGCAGACCAATTACCTAGCTTTCCGCTGGGTGAGCCAAGAACGACGTTCCTTTTGAAATAAATGTGCTATTGATCTTCAAATAATTAATCTGCCTAATCATTTATCTTCGTATAAAAAATGCAAAAGCTAATGGCGAGATATTTAAATAATTCTACAATAAAAAAGTCAATAAAATTTTCTTTTACGATATATAGTGAATAAAAAGAAAACTTTAGATTTGAATATATGAATTAATGGATCTGTATCATTATAATACATGGATATAAATATCAAATGTTAAAAATATTATTTGCATTATCTAGCTAGGAGTAACGGATGAAATGTTTAAAACCACAGGTTTTTTTTTACAGTGATATATATTGCGGTGAATTCACTACTTTTCGTGGTGTGTTAACTTTAGTGCCTATTATAGGTTGCCACGCATCCCGATGTTAGGGACCCGATAAACAATGATCCTTCCGCAGAAACAATAGGATCCCCCTTCCAGTTCAGAAATCAAAGTACCGACACAAATGTATATTTTCTCAAAGTCACAAAATTGTATGCCCACGAAAATATATGAAGTCACAGAATTTTGTTTGATAGCAATTAGAAGAAAAAAAACTTGATTTATTTATATTCTGTCCCAAATAAAGTCGGCAAATGAGTTGATGAGAACATTGCCCTTAGTGTCATATCCAACTTTTATCTTAGGGTTATTGTTATCGTGCTCCTCTCCTAATCATTTTTGCATTATTAGTTTTTCCTGCATTGTTGTCATGTTGAAATGTTTTGAAATACCTGTAGTATTATGTTGGGAGAGGGCAAGTTGGGTTGTTAGAACATGTACCGAGTCCGACTGTATCATATTGCGACAATAAAATATTTTAAAACTAAACAAACTATATATACAAAAGAAAATAAAACAAAAATTCCATGTGTGGCAAAGCAAATGTTTTTATCACTTGACTATTCATCGTCATGATCAATGAAAATATAGTTTATTAAGAATGCTAATTTAGCGTTAGACCAGCAGATAAGAAAGTCAATGGAACATACTTCTTTTCATGACAGACATTCATCTATGGCTGTTTCGTAGTGGTTATTGTCCTATACTGTTCCATAATGGTTAATGTTTCTACAGAATCTAGGTATTTTAGACTTTTGTAAAGGTCTTGATTCTATCGGTTATTTTCTCTTTACACACTGGGCAGATGTTAACTTTGTTGCAACATGCATCACACACACATAGATGCCCACATGGACACAGGGTGTAACCAGTCAGCATTTCCTTCTTGCACACATAACAATGAATCAGATCTGTAAGATATGGAAACAAATGAAAGCAATACATATATATCGTTTAATCATTAATTAATTGTTAAAAAATGACAACGATGGAGAAACCAGGCATTGATTGGTGTCGAATGCAAACCGAAATTAAGTGACAATCAATATTTGGATGTAGGGTCTGTTAACAAAATAGAGTGCAAGCTTACCAACACAAAGAAATGCACGTGTGAATGCAGTAATTAAACAAAAATAGAAACACAAACCTTGCATTTCAAAAAGGTATGAGGTGCAGAAAAAACAAATTGTACAGTTTTTGTATGCCCCATCATTTGGTCGGTTCAAAGGGAAAACTACTTCTTAGAATGATTAAAATGCAAACCCAGGATATTGATTAGACAAAATTGGATAGAAATTTGGATATATGTATAAGTGAATGACGAAATGTTGGATTGATGAATGAAATGATATCATTTGCAGCATATTAATGATAGCTAGCATCGAGGAATACTTTAACATGTGCAACAGAAACAATACGACTTTAAGAACGTGGAAGAACAAAATCTTAATATTGTACAAAGTTTTGCCGTCGCCATTGCCGCCACCGACGTGATGCCCATGTCTATCACCACTGGCAAGCGCACAAAATCTATTTTCCATGAATGTAATAACAGATTCATGAAATATTTACCTTTTGCTGTTTCATGCTGATTCAATTGTATCAAATCTTCGATCAGTCCATCTATGCTCAAACTCTCACAGCCTGGGAGTACGAGAAAGAGTTAAATACAAGGCTGAGCGAAACTTTAATGTCCCCTTAACACATACGATTGCCATTAGACATGAATCGGACGGTGGAAAGAAACTAAAATAGGTGGACACGGTTGTGGGGTTCGGGGGAACCTTTTCTTTATCAAAATGATTATTTATCTCAGTTTACAAGTGACTTCGTCATTAACGTATTATAGGAAAAGGAGATGAGGACCAATATGCATTAGTTTATATGTCCTAATCAGGATCATGTTGAAGAAAAAAAAACTGCATATGGTTCTTTGTGTTCAAAACTTGTGGAGTAGAACTGTGCTGTTTACTGTTCTTATTCCCTTTTTACCTCACACCATGTCTATGAAATAATTTCTTTTCCATTGGAATTATGCACTTAAGAAAGGTGTCTCAATTTATTTAGTACCTCCATTTTCTTTACTCCAAAAAAAACAACAAATAAACAACCCATCTAGTATATTTCTTTTATAATCTATTATAAGCAGGCTTTTATTTCTGTTCTGTTGTAATCTGTTGTTGCATATTTATCGTTCTTTCTACGGATGTATTTCAAAATTTAAACACGATGCATTAACTCTTTATTCTACAAATTTGAAAGTCTTTCCATTACATTCAATTCCATTAGATGGCGTAGTGGTCCAGGCATGTCATAATACAAGTGACTCAAAGGTTTGGACTAAATAATGGAATTAAGAATTATAATTTAACTCTGTGTTCCAATTTCGGTCAGCTAAACTATCAACCAATTGTAGAAATATTCTCAACAACCTTTCGGCGGCTAATTGTTGCTTTTGAATAGAAACACAGAATCAAAGAATATCAGGTCAGAAATTATAGGATGTTTCGACAGGCAGATACACTGTACATGTATTACGTTTTGACATGCATTTTGAGAGACGAATACATTTCTGGGTAATTAGAGGAGCTTGAATGTGATACACATATTGGATTGTTTTAGTTCAAAATTGTGTTCGTCCGTATTGATGCGTTCGATACAGATAGTTAAGAAATGGCCAAAAGTAAATGGAATACAATGATCTCAGCACGGAAGAAAGAGATCTCCAATAATGTAAACATTATTAAATCTCCTTAAAAGAACAATAAATTTTAAGCAGGTGAACGTATTAAGGCAAAAGTGGTCAATATCTGTACTGACCATACACACGCTCCCTTCTCTGTATAACCAATCTCACGCTCTCTGGAAGAAAACCCATATCCCTCAGTTGTTTGTCGTATGTGTTTAGTCGCTCAGAACTATGAAAGTGCTCTTGGGAGCTGCCCGTACAACCAGTATCTCTAGGTGTGTCCACTGTAAAGTATTGTTAAGCCTTTTTGTAACTATAAATTGTATTTTATAAATACGCAAGAAAACTAAAAATTTAAATAAATTTACATATATTTTTCCGCGGTGACTTTGCACTTTGAATGAATTTGAATCGACGTTTTTGCTTCACTTTAATCAAGTTCTTTGTGAATTATATCACTTATGCAATCATTTACTGAAGGTTGTATTATTTATTGACCTTTATATCATTAGAAGTTTTCTTCTTCATGGTGTTTCACTATCAAATTACTTCAGTACGGCTATTCGATGCATGCATGCAAGGTGACCTAGCCAGAACATTTAATCTCCTGCCATCCATTCGGACAGAAGCTCTCGGTGTATAATACTCTAATTTTCCACATATCGGTTTTTTGGGCGCGTAGTATGTACAATACTCTAGTTTTCCATATATCGGTCTTTTGGGTGTGGTACGCACAATACTCTAGTTTTGGGGTGTAGTATTACAATACTCTTGTTTTCCACATATCGGTCTTTTGGGTGTAGTGTGCACAATACTCTAGTTATCCACATATCGGTGTTTTGGAGTGTACTATTCAGATTAATTTTAACACAATCTGTTGATATTTATTTTGAACTTTCTAAATCCAACTATTTTCGTGGAGAGTTGCAATCCATGCTTTATTTCTCTCGAGATCTTTTGGAGAATTAGATTGTTCCCCGAGTACATACATTAGCTCTTAGAAATTACGAGTCCAATTATAGCTGCAGTGTCCTTCAATCAATTGACCTTCAAACTAGTGAAAGTATTTTCCTAGGGAAAATAAGGACGATTTTAATGCACCTAAAAACGATTCAAGTACACGCAAATGGGATTTTTTTTCTTTACCTTATACATTTTGAGCCAAATCAATATTCTGTTATTTTTTTCAAAAGGTGATTCAGAATAATTCCTAGATTATATTGTTCTTTCTTTAGTAATAGTTCTCATGATCTGCATAGGCTGGCAGCATGACTCCAATGTAACATCCTTAGAAAGCCATCATCTCCGCCAGCAAAGGTTCCGACTGATTAATCCTATCTACACCTTGGCGGGTCGAGCAAGCATTTCCGTTCTTGGGGTCATTGAATTTGAACCTGTAATGGATTCTCAGTGGTACCTAATCATACTTTCGATGTTGCACTTACAAAGTATACTTTTGACGTTAATTGCCTGCACCATTTTCAGCCGATGTACAACGCACCGCTTTTACACACTGTTGTGTTAGTTGGCTTTAAATTCTAAAAGAGGCAACTCAGGAAACCCAATAGATGTCACAAGGACAAAGCACTAGAATATCTGCTCGATCTGCCAAGGTGTAGATACGGTTAACATATCGGAACCTTGGCTAGCGAAGATGGAAAGCCGTAGATTATATAAGAGTGTGTGCGTGTTGGATTTCTAACGTAGCTATAACAATTTTTCAGTCATATTGCTTTTATATATGCAGTGTGACAGTTTGTTGTGATGTCTAGCATTGGGGCATCATGTCGCAGAAATGTAGCATGATGTCCCACCAAGTCATATTATCCTGACACCAGGCGGACCAGTCATAAAAATAACCTCTTAATGCTGAGCGCCAAGCGAGGCAGCTGCTAGTACCATTTCTCACGTGTCTAGACTCGTACAAAAGTAACAAAGAAAAGAGTGAAGCCAACAAGCTTTGCAAAATTTAACAAACAATTTATTTCCCCAGAAAAACAAGGTAAAATATAAAAAAGGACTTACGGTTTATGATTCTAATTCTTAAATTAATCCTAGAATGAATGAATATAAGTCCTGACAACAAAAAGTCCTTAGTGAATCACAGTTCGAATCCCGATGAAGTTCCAAGATGGAAGGTAATGACATCATCTATAACCTGTTTTGTGTTGATGTATCAACAGTTCCTTGTTGAATCACCAAGAATAATAATCCGGCTTTAGAATTCCGAATAATTTCCAATAAATGTCTTTGTCCGAGAATTCGAATGAGCACAAGTGGTTTCCAGGAAAAATAAATTATTAATTCCGAAAAATAGAAAAATTCAAATCAAACTGGCAACAACAGAAAAATACCTTTCAACTCCAAAGATATATTTTACGACTGAGAAAAAATCACTATGAACTGTGTTTAAAGCCTAAAAAAGACGCAATTTAGACCCTCGTGATGGGTCCCGTGATCACTTAGGCTACAAGTCTATTATCACGTAGGCCAGAGATGACCTTCACTGAAATCAGTGATTCCTTAACTGGGAATGAATTTTAAAATAAATTGTTTACCAGAAAGTAAATCTAGGTCACCGATTGATACAATGTAAACAAGCTACGGCCTGTTTATCAGGCGTAAAAGAACTGAACTGAATTTTCAGGAAAAATGTCAAATCCAGTGAATAAAGTTATCATTACAATAACATGTAATGGAATAAAACAAAAAATTAAAAAAATTTAAAACTAACAAACAAGTAATTAAATTACATATGCTCAACACTTTCCCCCATAAGGAAAAAGAAAGATTTATATAATAAAGCTTTCTTTTCACCATATGTTAATTAAAATGAGGTAAAAAAAAATTACATAAGAATTCTTATGAATTATACAAAGTGTACATGAAATAATATTTCTATACACGGGAAAGTGCATCTGCTATTAAATTGTCTTTCCCATTGGTGTGCCTGATTTCAATATTATGTTTCTGTAACAACAACTCCACCTTAATAATCTTTGATTTTTATTTTTCATCTTCTCGATGAAAGTAATTGGGTTGTGATCACTAAACACAATAATCGGAGAAGGAGCTGAACTAAGGTAAACTTCAAAATGCTGTAATGCCAATATCAAAGCCAAACATTCCTTCTCGATTGTTGAGTAATTCCTTTGGTGCTTATTTAATTTCTTAGAAAAATAGCACACTGGATGATCAGTACCATTGCTATCTTCTTGAATCAATACTGCTCCAACCCCAACATCACTTGCATCAACAGATAATTTAAAAGATTGACTGAAATTTGGAGCTGTGAGAACTGGTGTACTTTTAAGTATGGCCTTTAACTTGTCAAAAGCCTTGTGACATTTTTCAATCCAAAGAAACTTTTTTTTCTTGCTCAATAAATTTGTCAGGGGTTCAGCTATATTAGAAAAATTGGAACAAAATTTCCGATAGTATCCACTGTTACGACTCTGTAGTTAAATTACATATGTGTTAAAATTTAAAGTCTTCTAATTCTTTGTTTCATTTTTATTTCATTTTTACATCATTAAATGTAATTATTATTATTATTATGATGATTATGTTTGCATGGGTCTAATAGTTTGTTAGAAACATCGTATTTATTTAAAACGTAAATGTGACTCATGTAAACACGAGCTTTGTATGATAGTAAATTCGTCGCAAGTAAACATTCAGCAGTAGCTATGTAAATGATTGGCTAATACTTGTTCAGGCTTTCGTAATGTCCAGACGGATGGCGAAATCACACGTGTGCTTCGTGCGTGTGTACATGAAACGACGTATTAGTTTCTTTTATATGCTTAGTTATCTGTAAGAAAGTTCAGTCATAGTCGTAGTCAGTCATAGTTGAGAGTCACATCATAACATCTTGTAGAGTTTCTAATACCTTAAGGAAAAGGTATTCCTGTGCTGGAAAGAGTTGTTCGTTCGTACGAGGAACAACATGTGTATTGTTAGTGGTGGTAGCTGTACTTCATCTACTTTCTAAATAATTATTTTCCATGGAGAACAACCCTACTGGCTTTGGACAAAGACATTTGTTGAAATTATTTCTAAATTGGAGCAGAACAATACCATTTGTGATTCACAGTGAAAATTCTGGACATTTTGTGTTAGCCTTCGTCTGACGTCATCATCCGCCATCTTGGAACGGAACTGAGATTCAGACTCTATCAATTTAGAACTGTTTAGTCACAGGACTTATGTGTTTTCACAAATTTAGAACAAATTTTTGGATCTTCTTCGTAAATTGTAAGTCTTGTTTCACATTTTTACATTTCCTCCGTGTTTTCTAGGGAAATAAATTATTTTTGTTAAAATTTACAAAGCTTGTTGTCACTCTTTCTTTGTGTTACTTTGAACGAGCCGATACGTAACACCACCCATACCCAAAAGTCGTATCAGCTGCTTTTTACTGACAGGCACAGGAAATTCAGAGATAGCCTTGACCTTAGCATCTATAGGTTTAACTTTTCCATGTCCCACAATATGTCCTAGAAATGTTACACAAGCACGGCAGAACTCACTTTTAGAAAAATTGATTGTCAAACTTGCATCAGTGAGTCTGTCGAAGAATTTCCAAATTGTTGCTAAATGTTCTTTCCAGGTGTCGTTGTAGATGATGACATCATCGATGTAAGCATCACAATTATCTAGACCAGAGGAAATCATATTCATCAAACGTTGACAGGTACTTGGGGAACCCTTCATCCCAAACGGCATCATTTTTTATTGATAAAGTCCATCTGGAGTCACAAATGCCGAAATTTCCTTTGCCCTTTCCGTTAGTGGAATTTGCCAAAATCCTTTTAGAAGGTCAAATTTGGTGACATACTTGGCATTTCCAATTTTATCAATGCAGTCATCGATTCTTGGTAATGGAAATGAATCTGTTTTAGTCACAATGTTCACCTTCCTATAATCAGTGCACATACGGAAAGATTTATCTGGTTTCGGAACAAGTATACATGGTGAACTGCAGTCACTTTTGCCTGGTTCTATGAAATCATTCTCCAGCAAATACTGAATTTCCTTTTCAAGTATTCCTGTTTGAGAGGGTTCATCCTGTATGGGTGTTGTTTCATAGGTTTTGAATTTACAATTTCAACGTCATGAAAATTTTGTTTGTCCTTGTAGGAACATCTGCAAACAAGTGCTCATATTCAAATAATAACTGTTTAAGCTCATTCCTTTCTTGTTGTTGCAAATGTGAAAGTTTCTGGTCCAGATTATTCATAATTTCCAAATTCCGAAGATTTGTTGCTCCAAAATCAATAGTCCGATTGAACTCCTTCACTTAAATCCTCAGTGAGTGGGACACGTATAACTAAATTAATTGTATGATTTACCTGGCTATCTCTCTCAATATACTGGTACTCCTATAATTTTTATTTAGATTCCAAGAGTACTATTATTATAATTTAACTCATTTATTTTCTTCTTTACTTTGTAAGGGCCGTAATACCTAATTTGAAGAAAAAATTGAAGAATGAGCAAGAGAGAAAGAACTCTATTACAAGACTCAAAAGTTCTCTCCATTAAAGTTCTGTGAAACCATAATTTCACTTTTGTCTTGAATTGCTGAATGCCAGATTGAAGCATATTTAGCTGAAAAATTCCAGACAAAAAATTTGACCCTTGGCCAGACTGGACAGATTTGTGAAGGCCAAACTGGACAGATTTGTGAAGGCCAAACTGAGTAAAAATAACTTTATCAAAGCTTTTACTATTGTTTTAGTTTTTATATTCCTCCAAAGAATTGCTTCTGAGAATCTTGCTGACGCACACATAATGGTCAACAAATATTGGTTGTCTGACTTGGTCTTAGGTAAGAGACCAACAGTCTACCATTATTCTGCTAAATGGTTCGTCAGATGCAGGAATAGGTTGCAGATGAGCCTTAGGTATCTTCTGGTTGGGTTTTCCTGCCATTTGACAAGTATGACAAGATCTATAGTATTTACAAACATCACTTTTGATTTTGGGCCAATAAAAGTTATAAATCTTATTAATCCCTAAATGACCAGCCAAAGGAGTTTCATGGGCCAAACTAAGTATTTCCTGTCTGTAAGATTTTGGAACTACAATTTGATAGTTCACTGACCATTCATCACCAGCAGGTACCTCGGGAGGTCTCCATTTTCTCATAAGAATTCCATTTTTAATGAAATAACAGACAGGTACCTCGGTGGCTTCAGTTTCACTAATGGCCCTCTGAAACAAACAGGAGATCTCAGGATCTTTTTCCTGTTTGACGATAAGTGATTGTCATTTATCACCTTGATTAAAGAAACGAGAATGAGTAGTTAAAAGAGGATCACTGTGATCAATACATTTTGATTGATCCAAACAAGGAGTCAAAGTGACCTCATCAAAAGCCTGACCAATACATGTGTCAGCTAAAGGAATATTTTCCTTATCAAAATCATTCTCAAGAGCTTTCTTT
>JAECUM010047459.1:0-35206 GCA_016617855.1 Megalonaias nervosa
TTGCCTCCTGGGAATGAAACATATTTGCAGATCTCCTATAATCAATGATATTTGTAAGTAAAGCTTGACAAAGGTCACTTTCCCAACTCAAGTTGCAAAGTTTGAAACACTCCGTTAGAATCAAGCATCAGGTTTGTCATAGCTGCATTGTCTGTTATGACGATGACTTTAAATCTCTCTGTCTCTGCCTTTTTCTTTCTCTTTGACTACAATTTCATTTCTATATGTGATATTTACTGATTAATTTCGAGGCCATAGCATCGTGATTGAAGCAAATAGTTTCCAGTTCATAATGATGATTTCCACCGCCTGTAATATCAGCTTATTTTGCAAATGCTGTGTTGAATATTAAGTCCTGGTTGAAAGCCACATGGATGCAATGAATATTGACCAGCTAGTATTTATGAATGATGTGGTATCTTAAACTTCTTTCCATATACCACAAAATGTAGATCTTCTATGCCAGTATTATGTGCATTAGGACTTTATGACTCATTGTTCAAATCAGGTTCTTCTACCCGGAATATCTAACCAGGCATCTTTGAATGTCATAAAAATGTTATAATAAGTTAACTTGAACATATGATTGCTTCTGTAACTGATATTATTTTCTTTCTCAAGCATTCTACGATATAACATATCACTGCAGTAATAGCATCTCATTTCATTTCCAGATAAAACGGCACGAAGAAGCTAGCAAGTATAATCAAGATACTTGGACCTGCCCTCATATATAACATTGTAAAGTTTCTTAATCTTTAATGCTACAAGGCGTGAGTGAAATAGAATGATGTGTTGAACTGATGTATACAGCATGTTATGGTATTTATCCGGCTTGTTATGAGTCACGTATGTACTGTGCGTGGTATCGTGTTCTATTTAATATACAAAAACGTAGTGTATCTTTGATTCAGGATTTCATGACCAACAGATGGCATTGCACCTTCCGCGCACCCCTCTGTATGAGACGAGGTCGTGCTACACATGATCAGAGCAACATATACACACCCATCACAAGTGTAATGAAAAGATATTCTAATTTTATTTATCACAAGGTTTATTACAACAAAATTCAGCATAGATTGTCTTTGTTGTCAAGTTCTCCTTCGCAGCTTTGCTGCTCGCATCTGCCCTGACACTATCGTCCTTTAAATCATGTATATCGTCATCACAACGAATTGACGCATATAAAGAAAAAAAATGATCCAGGTTTTTCAATATTGAGTTATCAAGCATTTCACCCTCAGTGTTTCTTACAAAAGTAGTCAATGTTTTCAATGAAACTTCTGGAAGTTTCCTCTGATACTCTCATATTATAAGGTGGTGTCTACGTGTGGCCCCATCAGTTTCGATCGGTTTAAATAACTTGAGCAGAGACGTGTTTGGTCTTTAGCCATTATGCTACCAATCATAATTGATTATGTAACATTGTTGTATAAATGGGTAGGTATTGATTTGTAACAAATTCGATAATGCTGGCAATGTGTATAATTTTTTCTAGATCATACTGAGAACAGGCATGTGATCTGTAACATGAGAATATCTTTATTTTTTGTTCTCTGTCTCAAATCAAAAAATAAAATATTGTTCTTGTCCAGATATTATGTATGGGATTCATTTGTTCTCTACAGATTATGCACCTGTTTATTGATTGACTGTTTATTGTTACCACTAATCTGATGAACAAAAGTCGAAGCAAACTACATCAAATTTTGGTTCAATGTGTAAGTTCACAAACGGTTATTTATACGACATATTTATTTTCGAATCACATATTATATGTTAGATGTATTCAATGATAAGTGACGAAACCGGGTTGAATCCACAAGCTTCGACGAATATTTATGTCTTAGTTCAAACTTTAAATGTGCCATTAACCCTTATTGTTTTGTTTTTTCATATTGATAAATGATATGAAATAGGCCTGCAAAGATTGAATTTTCTTTAACATTTATTTCAATACCATGATTCGGTACAGGGCAATATGGTTTATATCTAGGAAATCGATTTCGTTGTAATATTTTACTTCATTATATGGTTAAGAAAAGTCTTTTGTTCTAATTCTTCCTTAATTGTTGGATTTCATTGTCGATTGTTTATCCTGCGCTCTATCGGTTGTAAATTTTGCCTAACGCCAACAAATGTGTGTGCACTTTTCAATTATTGCTTAAAAATTGCTCTTTCATCAGTCTGTTTCATAACTCTAAGGTGTTGTCATTTTTCCAGTGGGACACTTGTTTATTGTCAGCTTGATCACTCCAAGTCTTGATAATTTTGCAATTGTCATTCTCCATAAACTTACATATTTAACTCGTTTTTGTACTATAGCTATTGTTACGTATATTTAATTAAATTGCTTGTGTGTTAGTTTTAAAATTCTTTTTTATTTTATTTTTTTTTCATTACATTTTATTGTAATGATTATTGTAGGGATTCGAAATTCTTTTTTTCAGTAATTCGATATTTTCTTTTAGTAAATGTTGCTTTTTTAAGACGTAAAACGTGTTACATGAGAATCAGTTTTAGTTAACCTAGTTCGTTTTGGGTTGGCAAGAACGTAAACAGGCAGTTAAAATGATTGGTCAGTATCAGGGCCATACTTTGATTGCGTGATAACTATGTGCAAACAACGTTTCTTTAATGTCGGTTTTTAAGTGGGGATACACTGGCGTACGTGATAGATCTCTTGCAGTAAGAGACCACATGACCCATCTCACGAGACGTATTTAAATACGCATTCTTAGTATTTTTCTGTGACAGTCGTTTTAACATCTTGAAGGAACAAGGTGTTATTTTTATTTGTTGCCAGATTGTTCGTTTTTCATCTGATTTTTGGATTTAATAATTTATTCTCCTGGAAATTCAACAAGTTGACTTTCTTATAAAAAATTCTAAAAGATATTCATAGAAATTTATTCTGGAAATATTCGGAAACAAAAACTGTGATTCAATTGAGGAATTGTTGATATTCGTACATTGGACCTCATCTGACGTCATCGCCTTCCATATTTGTATGTCGTCGAGATTCGAACCTGGATTCTAAAAGAACAATTTAGTGATAGGACTTGTGTTTTCATTCTTAGGATCAAATTTTGGATTATATTCACAAACCGTAAGTCCTATTTACCAATTTTTACATTGTTTTCTAGGGAAATAAATTATTTTGTTAAAATATACAAAGCTTGTTGACTTCACTCTTTTCTTCTGTTACATTTGTACGAGCCTACACGTAACACTATATCAAACTGATTATGCTTGTCTGCTGAGCTATATATTTCCATTAGTTGTATCACCTGGTGCAGTTCATATGTTTCATATGTTTATATCTCAATGTGTAAAGATAAGACATCACTAGGGACTCTAAGTAGTGGTTCTTGAATCATTCTATACATGATCTACTCTATATACTTTATATGGAAAACAGCGTACGCTGTTTGAATTGCAAGCGAAATATACGTTACATTCATACCGTGATACTCAATTACTTTCCATCTTCTTGTCTAATGCTTATTTTAGTATGCTTACCACACCTTAGTACCTGTTTCTATTGACTCTTATAGCTGCATGAAACAAACTCTACGTGAGAAATATTTTCAACTGGCATAAGATTGTAGTAACGTATGACAATTTCTTTTGGAAAATACATTTCGTGTTACCGATACTGAAGCAAATGTACACGTTTTGGGGGTAGTGGGGTGGGTACTGGACAAATATCCCGCCAATTGTATTTGATTCAGTAGATGCTTGTATTATTCGTTTTCTATTGAATCCTAAGACTGTAGTTGGTTATATCTACTGTTCAAGTATCATATGGAATGATTTTGACATTTTAATGTGTTTTTTGAGCATTCAATATGACAACATTATTAGTTTTCAGCATTTGCATTCATTTTCTCGCTGACATTGTTCAAGTAAAGGTCCAGCCTGCAACTGCAATATCTGTTAGTATTCTAACGAGCCTTTGTTCATCTCGTTTAGGTAGTATCATCTATCTCTGTTATCATGTGGATGGGAGCTTTCTTTCTCTGGGAATGAGTTAATTTTAATATAACTCTCTTGTCGGTCTTACGTTAATTAACAGTTGTGTCCATTTTCAATCAAGTAGTCTATTGTAGATTGTCTAAAACGACACTGGACTGATCAGATTGAAAACGTATTTAATAGTCAATATTTGTTGTTGCTGGTAGCCAAGGTGTAAGCTTCAATACTTTTTTGAAAACCATGATGAGTGCAACGCGAGATCTTGCTATGTTTGTAGATAAAAATTAACGCACGTAAGCCGCAAGTGATGGCCCACAGATATAATGTCGTTGTTTACTTATTATTCAAGTGTTTGTGATGATTATTCACTGTTAAGTTCAGCATCTGTTTCCCATTTATGACATAATTTTGATTTCCTATGAATGTTTTCGAACGTGCCAACCATATTCAGTGGATCATGTTAAAAACAGTGAAATAATATGCTTAGATACATAACGCATACAATTACTATTGGCTTTTGAGAGATAAGGGTTTCGGAAAAGTTTTAATTGCACGTACTTTGTTTCTAAGATTGAAAAAGTAATGTATGGACATAAATCGGTGTATAAATTTGAGGATTTGGATGTTGAAGACCTTAATGGAACATTTTGTAAAAATGAGTTATCTCTTTACGCTAAGGGGGAGGATATATTTAACATTAAAAACCATTTAAGAGTAACATTTGCAATGTTTCGAACTATTATTTAGATAAAATGGGACGATTTAATGATTCTTTAAACAGTCCGTAACTACCACAACATTTATACAAATAACATGCTAATAAAAATCCAAAACTGAAGAAAATAAATACACTAAAACTTTAAATAAACTATAACGTTCTAGACAAATATTAACAAAATGAAATTAATGGTCTCATAGAAATCGATATGCCTACTTGCCTCTACTATCTATCGAACTATTCCCTTTTGAAACACCTTTTGAGATTTTGCATTAGCCAATTTATATAATTAATTTAATTTAGTTATGTTAAATTAAAAGATATATACTTTTTACCATAAATTAATGTATATTACAAGGCAATATTTTCTTCGAAATTTGTTCTGCTGAGTTTTTGTTTTAAGAATTTGTTTCTTGGTGAATGGAGTACGATAAAATAGTCAGAAAATTTAAATCGAAGGCGAAAATGTTTTCTGTATGGTTATTACTAGTACTAGAGGTTTCATATCAAAAAGCTTACTTACAAACATATCAAGCATATGGAAGGATTACTGTTGTACAGACCATAAACTCAGAATGAGTAGTAATGTAATTGGCAATATACGGCGATATATAAAAAGAGAACTGAGTAATCAATTCCATTCCAATTTTGGAGTAATTCTCACTTCTTATGTTCCAATTTGTAAGTCTAAAGATATGTTTTATACAGTAACTAGATATTATTCGATAGGAAACATATTTGTTTGGACTGTTCAGTGGAAATAGAGAGTGCTCATTTTGGACTATAATATTATTCTGGAATTGTGATACATTATTGGAAGGAATACATTTCCAGTTTTTAAATTTATAAGGAAATTTTTATTCATTTAGGATATTCATGGACCTCTATAAGGATTAGTTTGGATTCACTTCATTACACCGTAAGCCACTCTCTCTCATTTTCATTTATGACTTTAATAATCAAATTGTTTGTTAAGTTTTACAAAACTTGTTGCTTTTGCTTCTTTGCATTACTTAGGTTTTCACCATAGAGTCGTAACAAGTAAGACATTGTCAGAAATTAAAAACAGGTATACATTTTAAAAAATGTGAAGAATTGCATTTGTTTTGTTTTTCCTTTTTATGAAATTAATATTCAAATAGCCATACCAAGAAATTTATATAAAATGTATTACATACCAAAATATAATATAAATTGGTGACAATAATGTATGCTAACATAAACAAATATATTATGTTTACTGAATTTGTTATATTGTTCTTTATATCAAAACGAAATTATAAGATTTGTGCTACATCTGTCGTAGCGATTAATATGAAACAAACTGAAATATACAGAACATTCATTTACATTCTGCCATTTTTACATGAAATTCCTTTAGTTAAATCAGAAAGGGACAAACGTCTAATGAACTCAAACTTCATTAATTGTATGACTATTTTTGTATAAGATGATTAAAAATATATGAAATATCTAACTTTAGAGGAAAAGAGACTAATGACTATACAGGACTAATAATGTTTGTATTAGTGAATTATGACTCATGCACAACTCCAGAGCTAGTAAGTCTCGATAAAGCATCTTATTCATGTTTAGTTTCTTTGATCTTTTAAATAACTTGTTTGCCTTGCTTTTAAACTGTGAGCTCAATCTCAGTCTTGAATGATTAAGTTTAAATATTTGAAAGCATGTTTTAGTTTCGTGACTTTGCTTATTAGCCTAAATTAAGAATAATATATGCAGTGAATACGTCAACATAAAGCAGTCTTGTCATCCCGTCCCCGTGCTATAATAAAATTACTTGGCCTGTAAAAACATTCTTGCATGCTTTACACAGAGTAACTGCCCCGTAGATTAAAAACATGAACATGAAAGGAAATAACTATCTTCATACACATGAATAGCTATATTATTAGCTTGATACCATATTCTAAACAATTAAGACATGCCTACTGAATTCTACCCTTGCTACGCTCCTAGCAACAATTTCAAGCGTCATCTTTTTAGTATACCTTCATAACCAACTTTCACTTATTGAAATACATTCAAATTGAGTACAAATCACAATCTTCTCGCTAACATGGTCTAAAAAGGTATTATTAAAGTCAGTTAATCCTCTGTATAATATTTACCCTGCAAATAGTAATGCCAATTTGCATCAATTATGTTTGAAGATGGCAAACAAATAAAAGCTTGGGTGGTGTATAATCACAACTGGAAGTGAGCAGTAAACTCATTGCTTGAATTTACGAGCAGGAAATATCAAATTCAAAGGTTATTTTATTACAATTATAACAGAGCAACCCGACTCGGGAGCCGACCTCTGATATTTTAAGTGTGTCCCATTTATATAAATTGATTATATCTACATAAATAATGTTTCTACTCTTTACATATTAGATTATTCATATCGATTTCACTGAGGCACTTTTCGTTCTCTTGGTTACTGCTAGTTTTCTTTTACTGCTCTGAAGTAAGAATGTGTAAAACACGTCCGATAAAACTAAGAGGGATAATGTCATTCTGTCAAGGATTATAGAACAGAAATCAACAGGTTGTGATGGAAACTAAAAAGGAATTGTTTAGAGAAAACTGTATACTCGTTTAATGTTAAATTCAGTGGTGTCATCACGGTAACACACAAGCACTATCGATGTAGCGTTCGGAACACCTTAGAACAGTTTCGGTATTAGTGAGAAATTCATCGTTCATTATTAGGATTAGAAATTTCAGTAGTTCATATAACAGTATTATAAAGAAAGAGTGTGAATGATTTATCCCCAGAACAAAAGAACGTGAACTATATTCACTTAGGAACAAAACTATATTTAATTAGTAAACAAAAAACAAAAAAGACACAAGAACCAAGCTAAATATTTTAAAAAGAGGGTTTTCATATTGATGACAAACAAATGAAACCTTTGAGAATGGGATCTAATGTGACACTTTGTACTGATAAAATGAACTATTTACAACTTCGAAAGGATATTCTCTTTCCAGGAAGAACAATAAAAGATCAAGATATGGTCTTACTTATTTTGTGGAACAAAAAAATACAATTAGCCGAAATAACTTATGGTGCTTTACAGTGCCAGACGTAAATTATCTGGGAACAAGCTCAATCACCAAAATGGTGACGAAATAAAGTTAATAGTCACCAATACAGATTTTCGGGTGCATATGTGCAGCGGCAGACAATTTTTAATATGACATCAAATAAAATATGCAATTCTCCGACATAAGCGATACAAGATCGTAGTATATCTATTGCTTTTCGCTAAGAAGACATACGTCGGGTTGTTTAAAGATGAGATAAATAGCGTAAGACACCAAGGATTTCATGACCTTAGAAGCAAAGCAAAATTTATGCAAGGGTATTAGGAAATATGTTATTAACATTAATCGCAAATTAGATACGTATAAAGCCGGTTATTAAAAAACCAACTGAAAATCCTCATGAAATTAATGTAATTGCATCACAACATCGATATATATGTAATGTAATTAATGTAATTACATCACACCATCCTATCACTTACGGTGTCCTTTCACATGATGATGACAAATCTTATAAAGGTGGTATATATAATGCTTCAGCTATTGTGTAAATATTAATTAGTTAATCTCATTCTTTTAATAAAATATATATCCAGCTTCATTGAAAGTTTGCTCATTTTTGCTTTCTTTTCACATCTTCAACTATTTCATTTCTAACAATGGCAAGTATTACATCATTATCATGTTTTCCATATACCTTTTATTTATTTTGAATCCAATATTATCGCGAAGATTCTTTATGGACAGAAATATACTTGTTTACTATTGCCAAAAAGGGAGCTTATTAATGACCAACACTGAATAATAGTTTTGTTAAGTTGACTGTTTTCTTTTCTTAAACAATCTAAATTTGCACAGTCGTCTATAAGAAAACTAACTGATATAATAAGTGAGTATAACCAGGTATCTAACTTATTACTAAGGTCTATGAATAAATACGTTGTTGTCTCTACAAAGACATTTTCTATTCTGGGTCTTATTTTATTTTACATAGGGATTGTGCAAATAACTGCTATAAACAGATTGTATATTCTGTTCTAATCAAATCTAGTCAGAACTATTTCTTTTCCCAGTTTCGAACATTGCTTATAATACTATTATGATGTTCTTTTAAGAACAATTATTAAATATATAAGCTAATTGCTTAGTGTTTAATCAGGATATAATGACTCTAGAAGAGAATACATTTTAATTGTCGTTCTGAGTATTTACCTAAATTTGCAGTTTGTGTGCATCTACGTTTCCTTTCCTGCTTAACCTTTCTCGTTATCGGTAGAGATACTCCTTGCTGAACCTTTCGTTAACTATGTTTTGTTCCATGCAAGCGAGTATTACGTGTGCTTCTTAACTCCAGCCATTAGCAATGGTGATCAGTGTGAGAAACGTTTACACTAAGAAGAAATTATTTTTATCGTGTATTGCTCAAAAACAATATTGCTCCCCTGCGGATAAAACATGCTAGGTAATCTTTGTACAGTAGGCACTAATTTTATTGCTGGTCTGAAATAATTCTCAGATTCAGTGTCTTCGTACACTTTGTTGAGCATCGTGACTAATTTTCTACTAATTCTACGGAGCAAATATTACATTTATTGACATCTATATCAATAAGTTTCTCTAGTGTAATAAAGTCATATAAGAACGAATTCTATTTCTGAATTTATCGATACTATAACAAACTAGACAACATCAAGAAACTAATGTAATTAGATTAATCTATCACAATATATCCTATCACTTAGGATGTCCTTTCACCTGGTGATGACAAATGTTATCGAGTTGATATATTGAATGCGTTAACGTTCATCTAATATTAATTAGTTACTTTCCACCTTTTAATAAAACAGATACTCCAGCCTCATTAAAAGATTGTTCATTTTACTTTCTTTTTTACATTATAATATTTTCATGTATAATATTTAATGTTATTACATCATTAACATTAAACTGTTTTCTTTATTTTTGACTACCATAAATCCAACATTTTCACTAAGATCTTTACGACAGAACTATAGTTTTGTACTATTGCCAATAAAGATAGCTCATAATGGCCAACACTGAATGCTAGCTTTGCTAACATGACTATTTGCCTTTCTTATACAATCTAACTTTGCACAGCCGTCTATAAGAAACTAAAAATAGCTTTCTGACATAATAATTGATTATAGCCATTTATCTAACCTATTGCCAGCATCTACAGAAAACTACATCGTTGTCTCAAAAAGTTATTTTCTGTTTCAAGTCTTATTGGTCAGAAAATTTTAATAAAATCAAAACAGGATGCATATTCTGTTTTAATGAAATCTAGTTCAATTTGTTTCTTTACCCGATTTGGAACATCACTATAACTAATAATATTTTCAGGTTCTCTTAAAAGCAATTATTAACTATATAAGCTAGTTGTTTAGTTGTTAAGTGCTTAATCAGAACTCTTCATGACTCTAGAAGATTATACACTTTAATTGGTAGTTCTGAATATTTACCTAAATTTGCTGTTGTTGTGCATATACGTTTCTCTTTCTGCTTCATATATTCTAGTTATCTGTAGATGTACTCCTTCTTGAACATTTCCTAAGCTATCTCTTGTTCCATGCAAACGATTAATATATGTGCTTCTTAACTCCATTCATAAACAATAGTGATCAGTGTAGGACATGTTTATACTCATAAAGCTAATAAGAGATCGTTTGAGTTGTGCATCGCAGATAAACATTGTTGCTTCTATTCATTACTGATCATACCTATACCCCTGTAAATAAATCTTGTTACGTAAGTCTTGTACAGTAGACATTACTTCTCATTTCATTAATGATCTGAAATACTTCTCAGGATCAGTGTCTTTGTACATTTTGTACAGCATCGTGACTATTTTCAGACTACTTCTTGACGGATCAGATAGTACATTTGTTAAGGCCGAAGTATCATCTAAATCAATAAATCACTCTCTTGAAATATAGTCATAATAGAACACAATTCTATTTCTGTACTTATCAACAACATGACTAGTCAAAAACTAATAAATAAAGGTGTTGTGCCGAAAACAAAATTCTCGAAATCATAATCTTGGTTTGTACTTTCTATCTTAGTTTTTCATTTCTTTTCAAGGTAAACATTAATCTCTTATTCTGATGAAAAGCAAATGGATTTAACTATCAATGAAATATTATCTTTCTTTATACATTAGCATTAAATATTGCAATATTTTATCTCTTTTCACTGGCGCTAGTATAAGTTCTGTAACAGTGCTGAAAAGATTATAATTATTCAGCTTAAACTTTGTCGTCACTACCATCACTACCAAAAACACATTTCTGTTGTACGGAGCTAACATTTGGAACACACATAGAAAACTTAACTTTATTCAACTTTGATTTAGCATACCTCATATTTCTTTCCACTACCTATAATCCTATAATAGATTTTAGCTCTTAGCTGATTAGTACATTCCACACATTCATATTTGTCAAAAGAAATACGTTTATTAACCTTATATTTTGTACTTTGCATCATCTAGCTGGAAGGTTTTGCTCTCAAGGGCAAGTACGAAAATTTATTAAAAACGTTTCCTCATATGGTCCATAGGAAATCTGGTTGTGATACAGATTCTTACCATCGATTAAAACTCAACAAGCTTACATTCCGGACATAATGGAACCAGTGTACTTCTGTATAGCAACTGTAAACATTTTATAGTTACCAAAATCGAATACAATAACTTTAAACTTTTTGCATAGTAGCTGCATTTGTCTTTACTACTTCTCATATCAGAGTGTATCATCACCGATCCGGTATATATACTGTGTGCGTGAGTGAGTGTCTGTGTGTATGTATATGCTTGTGTATATATGACTGTTCTATTGCAAATTACTAGCGCACATGAAATGGCTAAACTAATTCATGGGATTATAAATCTATAAACTTGCTAGATGGTCTGCAAATCAACAGCATATCTAGAAATAACTTTGCTTGATGTGACTCGTTGAAGAATCTGTTAGACGGCTCCAGCGTAACTGAAACAGTTTTATGTGCTTAGTCCACATTTAATATTTTTAAATAAAACATATAGCTCAAACTCATATAGCAACATCTGTGCCAAATATCAAGTACGAAATATTGGACACAATTTGGACATAATGTAAGTCATGACTGGATCGGATTTTGCTCTCATTTGCCATAATATTGTCATCTTTTTCTGTTTTTGCTTTTTAACATTCCTGCGAATGTTTCTCAATTTGTTTCCCAAGTTTAGTTCTCCCCGGATCATTATCTCAGTGGAATTACTATATCTGGTGGTTTAAAAAACCTTTACGTTTGTTTCAGTTTACTTGTACCACAACCCATTTAGTTTGAAATAAAAGATTTCTTCGAGTTATTATCAAGTTACCTTAACTTATTTCTCAACTATATATTCCTTAACTTGACGCTATCTTCAAAATCCCGTCAAGTTTCTATAATTTGCTTCACTGAAGTTACAAATATTTTAAATAGTATTTATACCTACTATCTTTCTAACGTAACTAACTCATGGTGTTCTGAAACAAAAAACAGGTTCTCTTCGCACACGCTTTGGTCTATTTCCTCTTTAAACTTAGTTTTAAAGTCGCAAGCATTGGCAAAATAGGAAATTCAGACCTATAAAAATAACGAACCACAGGGAAAATATCTAATTTCGTTTCCTGTTACGTATTCTTCCTTCAACTATTTCTGTAATTTATTGAAGTTATCCGTAGAAACATATACTCCTCAGACAGCTTATTATTGTACCTGACAATGATATTTGTGCTGTTCTAAACTTTAAAACTATTTTGTATGCTTTCTTGACTTGCTTTAAATCCATTTTAGCCACATTTTCATAGCTTAAGTCTTTTTCAGTTATTTTCTTGTACGATCTATTTATTGTATTAAATGTAATCCATCTGTTTAGGCTTCCAATATTCGATCTTCTGCTACACTGTCTGAATAAATAGTATTAGCATTAATATCTTGTATAAATTCTAAAATGCCTGATTCTTATTTACGTTGACGTTAAATCTATTACATGGGTTATAGTGGTTATACTTGCGTGATTTAAGAAATTGATCCTGATCACAGAATGCTAACTCCTTGACCTGATATTCATGCAATAGCTACCTACCCCGGCCCCAAAAGTCAGAAGATCAATTAACGATTGCATGTTAAATAAACCTCACTGAAACTTATAAATAGAACAATCTATAAAGAAAAAATCAGTAATCTTGATATTCAACGTTTTAAGATTGGTAATCTATAGAATAATCATTCCACCAATAGATTTTACCATACATAAATATACCGCTGAGGAAACAGATTAATCATCTTATTTAAAAGATAGAGCTGATATATTTGTGAATATAAAGAACGGAATATTGCTCTTACCAATCAACTGAAACCCGAAAAATATCCTTAAAGAATGGCAGAAAAGGAAATTTTCAGCGATTATTTACTAACCAAGAAATTCTAAATACAAAGATATTAAATGAAAACACGCTCTGAAGTAAACGTTGACTACATAATGAATGCAACAGATAAATTTCCTTAGCAAAAGCATTGAGCTAACAATATAAATTAAATATGATACAGCAAAGGTTATCGAAGCATAAACCCACAAACAGTTAGACATTTAACAGATATAAAAAATATCCTTTTGAATAGTATTACCATTCAGAAAGGTTAGTACTACGTGAATGTTTGAAACGGACGTTCAAAGAAAAAGGTGTAACATTTGCAACTGGTTTAGACTACCAAAGTAGCGGCAGCAAAATCAGCGACAGCTCGGGTTTGTTTATTTAGAAATCCAAACGAAATATGACAAATATTGCTGAGTATTTGTCTTGCTTTGGTATAAATAATCAGCGTCACCATTGCATGATATAAATTAAAGCGTAATACACGCCATCTTAACAATGGCAAGAAAACGAAGAATTTATTAAATAGATAATTATTTTAATCTCATAAGTCATGTATTAATAAAATTCTTATATAAAATTGTACTAAAGGTGAATTTGTAGTCGCAGAAAGATTAAAGGTTTAGGTAGCTCGTCTATTTTAAAAATTACACTGCACCATAATCGGCAAGAATAGACAACATAATAAACGATTATTTATTTGTGCCATGCTGTAAATCATTAGGTGCAAAAGGCTCGTCTGCATAATTCACCACTGTCTTATAAACGTTGTTGTCAGTTTCTTACAAGTTACTACAAAATGTTTATTCGCTGCCAGTGTCAAGTGACATGAACATTCTTGTCGAATATTTTGAATTAAGCTATGTGAGATGAAATGTAATCTTTTTATCTCAACTCGATTACAAATTTTTATGTCGATAGAAAGATTCGTGAGCATTTGAAGAGAATGCAGCATATAAAACCCATATCGACAAAGTGTTCTGATGAATCTATATTTCTTACTTGTATCTAATATTGTATCAAAACACTGTTGGATACATACCTCTCAACTTGTATAATACCTATGATATGTCTATCTGGACGGCTTTATCATCCAAGATTCTTTCTCAATTGTGTCATTTTATATCTACAACATAACTTTGCTCTTAGTGGGCACAATATAGCCAGTAGTTTCCTGACCTGCTATGAGACGCAACTATATACTGCATAATCGTTTGACTTTTACCTTATATATAATTCGTTATCTTCCACAAGAAGCAAAATGCATATACATTTCGGACACTAATTTAACATCAATAATTTTAAAGAATATGGCATATATCACTTACATCTCTTGAAATATTGACCGTGATCAATTCTGATCAATATAAAAGCTGCAAATATGACCTTCAGCCCAGTCCACATACTTAAGAAAAATTAATTTCTGCGTAAATGCGTTGAGCCAGGTTGACATTTTTAAACCTCAGAATCATGAAATATTAAACACTAAAATATACTTACTGGAGTATGGGTAGTTGTCTGCAAAAACAAAGAAATTATTTTCATTACTATGTTATCAGGATGCTACACTTTGAAACTTTAGTTACGCAGCCGATTTTGAAACACTTATGACTCTTTCATATCTCTATTGTTCTTCTGTTGTGACCAGTATTTGAGACTTGAATAAACAACGGCTTGTCGTTCTCTTAGGCGCATATGATTCCAGCAAATAATCAAAATTAATTTACTTGTCTGGAACATTTATCGAAACCCATTACTACCGCATACATGAACAAAATGATTTTAATACTGACGAAAACTACTTCAGCAATCCGCACCTCAACTTTGTTTGTCCTTTCCTATACCTTTTATGCGGAAATCATTAGATAATATCAATAGCCCTGGATATATGAGAGCAAAGTTCTTGAACCCGACTACATTCACCTAGTTGCTAAAACGATTGTAAATGATGTGCGTTACAAGAAAGCATTCACAGTTGGTTTATGATAATAATGCAATCCTTAGGAATCTATTTAACTTTCGCTGAAACACACTCCGTCCTTGGTCATAGTGAAACTCAAAATAACACGACTTATTTCTCCCTCTGACGTTTTGCATATGCTGATCTAAATAAATCCATGGAACATATTTGAAAACAAAAATTAATTCCATTTCTGTCAATCTATTCACTATTCCCTAGTGCAAACCTTGCTATCATATATTGGGAATCTTGCTGGCGTATTAATGTAATGTGATAAAATGCTATAAATGAGGTAGCAAAATAGGGCAAATTCAATCGCGAAACGAAACGCTAGATATAAATGTTGCAGAGTTTTTCAATTTAGAAACAGATTGATTTTAGAAAATGGAAGTGCATATATACGTGCGAGAAGAATTTGATGATTTTATATCTCAAGACAAAACCACACATAAAGTGTAACATAGAATACAATCAGCACCTAAATAGTGATAGCAGAAAAATGAGAGAATTTTAAGGCCGATATCAAAAAGCACCTAAAACAAATTAGATACAGATAGACCATGTGTCCTAGTCTACAGGACAATTGATTGAAGTCAAAGATCACTCTCGAAGCAGCGACGAGTGGGGATGTCATTAAACGACAAAAGCCTTGTCTCAAGGCAACAATCAACCATCCAGACAATACTAGTCGCATTTTCAGCATATCATCTATAATGGCAATTCCCGACACATCATTGAATTCAACAGTTTTCAAATATTTAATGGAAACATCTTACACGTCAAGCAAAAACATAACAATCCTGGTATCTAAACAGAAAACTTTAAAGTTATATTTCTGAACATGATAATATGGTCTTTCGTCATAGTCGCCATTACAGGTCATTCCTTATTTTACTCTTTCCGTCTTTATTTGAAATTATAGGAGCCAACGGGTATTGTTATGGCTTTGCTTCAATCTTATCTGTTATACAGTAATATATACTGTGGGCTTTTCTCATTTGTAATATTGAAATAACCAACTACAAAACACATTCTCTTTATCTGAATGAACTAATCATCACCTCTATTTTCTCTGGGATTTGAAATGTATATTTCTTTCTTCAGACTGCACTTCTACAATACAATAACAGGATATTGTCGCTAGGTAAATTAAATTAGTCATTTTCATAACGGGAAGTCATGCTGTTACATTGTGGCCAAGGTGTCTTGATCTCCAAACCATTTATTGTATTTAATATCATATTAAATTAATACAATTATCTTAAACTTACGTATCAGCTTCAATATAAAATTCCATCATACAGTCAGAGTTGTGTGTAACGCAACAACATAGATAAGTGATAATTAAGTTGTTTGTTTTTCTTGTCATTTGTTAATATAAATTTTATGAACTTATTTATGACTCTAAAATACATTAACTAGCTAAATAATATGTTAATCCCGTCATTCTGGAAACACATTTACTTATTTTACGCTTTGAAGTAGATGTGTGCAGTCTATACCGTCAGTGTATCCTTTTAGACATTTATTCATTTTAAATCTATCTTTCTTGGTGTCGGAGGTGGTTGGATAGGTGAGGATTTTGTGTTTTGGCTTACCATTATTTAAGCTACGGCAGCTATCAAATAATAAATGCTGTACCCTATTTTAACACCATGTGATTCAGGGCTTTATGCATCTATCCCTTCAGTTGTCCTGATATTGTCCATTTTTTCTGCTTCTGGCTTTTTAACATTCTTCTGAACGTTTTTCTAGTCCAGCGTTACGCGTGTTTTGTTTTGTTCTTTTTCTTTTCTGAAGTCACCATTCCTGCTGATCTAGGAAACTTTACATTTCCTTCGACATTGAAATTCTCCAATGAGTTATTCAATATATCTTCAACTTACATTCATCTTATTTCGAGTTATCTACATGATATCTTGTGGTTTTGTTTACGTTTGCTAATATTTTAACAGTACTGACTTTGTAACGTTGCTACGTTATGATGTTCTTTGACATGAGATTGGTTCTCTTCGTTCACGTTTTGGTCACTGGTTGGTTTCACTCTTTCAAAGTATTGTGTTTCAAGTTGTCAAGATTGCAATTAATGACGAAATTAGTAGCTGAAACATAACAAAAGTAAAGAAACCAGGACAAGCGTCTAATTAGGATTGTGCTTAAGTAGTCGTCTTTCAACTCTTTGTTTATTTCATTTCAGTTGTCAATGGAAAACATTTAATACCGTCTCCTCATCTTACACCACAAGCCAACAATTGAAACAATATTTATGGATCAATACAAATTACGAGTATGTCCTTAATAATTCTTATTTTAAATTCATAAATAAAATAATGTATTACGAGAAAATTGGTAATCGTGATATTCAGCTTTCCAACACTGTTGATCCATACAAACGTCATCTTTGGCTAGTATATATAATGAAGTATGTATAATTATTCTTTGAAATCATTCTCTTGGAAAGGGGAAAGGAAAATATGGAATACGTTAAAAACCATTCCAACAATTGAAAGGTCCATATTTAAAGATATTGTTACTAGAACAACTTTCAGACAATCCTTTAAGTGATCAGGTAGAAATACGTTAGAACTGAAATAAGGGGAAAATGTATCTTATCAATCCAATCCAAAAACCAATTTAAAAAAATATTTGTCAAGAAAAGAAATCTTCTATTTACTGTTTACAGGTCAAAGCAAAAAAAAAAAGAGTAACAGGACATTTTGGTGCTGTTAATATTTTAAATTCAATAATATTAGCAATGAAAACATAGAATGAATGACAACTAAATAAATAAAAAAGATATGACATTGCTCGAGAGAAACATTCCGGTAAAAATGCTAAATTGAATTCTGAATTTTAAGGTTATCGGAGGAAACAGAAGCTGTAGATACCCATTTAACACATAGTGAAAATGAATTCATAAAACCAATTAATAACTTTGAGCCAAATAATGAAAGTTTAATACTCGGTTCAACCGGTGTCATCAGTGACAGAAGCGATATCAGCTGGTTGTGGTTACTGATATATTCAATTAAGTATGAAAAATATTGATGAGTATTTCTCTAGCTTCGCTTAAGAAAACAGCATAACCATTCCATTGTATAATCTGAAGTGTAATAAGGTGGTTTTTTAACAATGCCTGAAAAAAATTATTTCTTCAATATATCATGATGCAAATTTCTTAACTGTTACATTAATTAGTATATTCTCTGCAATTATACCAAATGATGTATTTGTAGTCACAAAAGGACTGAAGTATTAGGCAGATAAACTATTTCAAAACGGAAATTACGCCATCTCTTGCTTCCATAGACATAATCAATTACGCCTGTTTGTTTGTTTCATGATGTATAGCATTAGTTACAGTAGGCTTGTCTGCATAAATCCTCTCTGTCTTGTAATCTGTGTTGCCGGTCTTTTAATATTGTATACTGTTTATCAATTGCCATTGTCACGTTATAAGAACATTCTTCTCGAGTGTATTGACTTTAATCTTGTGAGACAGAATTGATTTTTTATGTGAACTTGATGACGACACTTTATGGCGATATGTTACTACTAAATAAATTCTTAAACTTACGGAGGGATTGCAGCTTGTACAGCACATATTTAAATATGTTTCAAGAGGTTTTCATTTCTACCTTTATCTTTCATTTTATGTACCGCTGTCAAGAACTGTAGTATTATTACCTTTCAACTTGCACCTTATAGTACGAATGTTTAAGATTATCTTAACAGCTTTAACTACATAGATTATTTGCAATTGTTTCCTTTTAAGTCTAAAATATAAGTTTACTCTTAATGGCCAATATACGACCGGCAGTTTCCTGACCTGCTTTGAGAACCAACTAAATACTACATTCTTCTTTGTCTTTTACATGTATAATTAATTCGTTAATTTCACAGTAGACACAATGGGTATAATTTCCGAACATTAATATCAATTTGTTTAAGAGATATGAATATATCATTGGCATCTCTTGAACAATTTGGCCTAGAACAATTCAGATTGCGATATAGAGCGAGCTGCAAATGTGACCTTCATTCTAGTCCATTTACTTCCAAACTAGACTACTACTACTACAACTGCTGCTGCTACTATTATTATTACTACTACTACTACAACTACTACTACTACTACTACTACTAATAATAATAATAATAATAATAATAATAATAATAATAATAATAAAGCCTCAGTGAAATATTTAACAGAATAAAATTCTTATTAAACTTGTTTTAGTCGTCTGAAAAGAGAAACAAGTATGTTCATTACGCTGGTGTAAAGATGCTAAACTTTGACTTTTGACTATTAAGTGAAACGACTTTCGGCACTTTACCAATGCAACTTATTTTGTTCATTTATGTCCTATTCTTATCCGTGTTCTCCTACTAATACTTCTAATGGGGCTGGAAAACAAAGGGAGTTCCGATATCTTGGGTGCATGGGGATGCAGAAAAGAATAAAAACATATTATCATTTTTATTCACTAAAATAATATCATTCCACCAATAGATTTTACCATACTTAAATACAGTGTTGCTGAAACAGATTCATCATCGTCTTTAAAAGATAGAGTTGATATACTTGTGAATTTAGAGAAGGGAGTATTAGTTTTACGAATCAATTGAAACCCGAAAAATATCCCTAGAGAATGTATGTCAGAAAAGGAAATTTTCAGGGATTATTTACTGATCAAGAAGTTCTAAATTCAAAGATATTAAATGAAAACACACTTTGATATTAAATGAAAACACACTCTGAAGTGAGCGTTGACTATATAAGGAATGCAAGAGATGAACTGGCGGTGCAAAAGCATCCAGCTAACAATATAAATTAAATATGACACAGCAAGGTTATCGAAGCATAAACCCACAAACAGTTAGATATTTAACAGATATAAAAAATATCCTTTTGAATAGTATTACCATTCAGAAAGGTTAGTACTACGTGAATGTTTGAAACGGACGTTCAAAGAAAAAGGTGTAACATTTGCAACTGGTTTAGACTCCCAAAGCAGTGGAAGCAAAATCAGCGACAGCTCGGGTTTGTTTATTTAGAAATTCAAACGAAATATGACAAATATTGCTGAGTATTTGTCTTGCTTTGGTATAAATAATCAGCGTCACCATTGCATGATATAAATTAAAGCGTAATACAAGCCATCTTAACAATGGCTAGAAAACGAAGAATTTATTAAATAGATGATTATTTAAATATTATAAGTCAGGCATTAATTAATTTCTTATCTATAATTGTACTAAAAGGTGAATTTGCAGTCTCAGAAAGATCTATTTAAAAAAGCACATTGTGCCATAATCGGCAAGAATAGACAGCATAATAAACGATTATTTATTTGTGCCATGCTGTAAATCATTAGGTGCAAAAGGCTCGTCTGCATAATTCACCACTGTCTTATAAACGTTGTTGTCAAGTTTCTTACAAGTTACTACAAAATGTTTATTCGCTGCCAGTGTCAAGTGACATGGACATTCTTGTCGAATATTTTGAATTAAGCTATGTGAGATGAAATGTAATCTTTTTATCTCAACTCGATTACAATTTTTTATGTCGATAGAAAGATTCGTGAGCATTTGAAAAGAATGCAGCATATATAACCCATATCGACAAAGTGTTCTGATGAATCTACATTTCTTACTTGTATCTAATATTGTATCAAAACACTGTTGGATACATACCTCTCAACTTGTATAATACCTATGATATGACTATCTGGACGGCTTTATCATCCAAGATTCTTTCTCAATTGTGTCATTTTATATCTACAACATAACTTTGCTCTTAGTGGGCACGATATAGCCAGTAGTTTCCTGACCTGCTATGAGACGCAACTATATACTGCATAATCGTTTGACTTTTACCTTATATATAATTCGTTATCTTCCACAAGAAGCAAAATGCATATACATATCGCACACTAATTTAACATCAATAATTTTAAAGAATATGGCATATATCACTTACATCTCTTGAAATATTTGACCGTGATCAATTCTGATCAATATAAAAGCTGCAAATATGACCTTCAGCCCAGTCCACATACTTAAGAAAAATTAATTTTTGCGTAAATGCGTTGAGCCAGGTTGACATTTTTAAACCTCAAAATCATGAAATATTAAACAATAAAATATACTTACTGGAGCATGGGTAGTTATCTGCAAAAACAAAGAAATTATTTTCATTACTATGTTGTGAGGATGCTACACTTTGAAACTTTAGTTACGCAGCCGATTTTGAAACACTTATGACTCTTTCATATCTCTATTGTTCTTTTGTTGTGACCAGTATTTGAGACTTGAATAAACAACGGCTTGTCGTTCTCTTAGGCGCATATGATTCCAGCAAATAATCAAAATTAATTTACTTGTCTGGAACATTTATCGAAACCCATTACTACCGCATACATGAACAAAATGATTTTAATACTGACGAAAACTACTTCAGCAATCCGCACCTCAACTTTGTTTGTCCTTTCCTATACCTTTTATGCGGAAATCATTAGATAATATCAATAGCCCTGGATATATGAGAGCAAAGTTCTTGAACCCGACTACATTCACCTAGTTGCTAAAACGATTGTAAATGATGTGCGTTACAAGAAATCATTCACAGTTGGTTTATGATAATAATGCAATCCTTAGGAATCTATTTAACTTTCGCTGAAACACACTCCATCCTTGGTCATAGTGAAACTCAAAATAACACGACTTATTTCTCCCTCTGACGTTTTGCATATGCTGATCTAAATAAATCCATGGAACATATTTGAAAACAAAAATTAATTCCATTTCTGTCAATCTATTCACTATTCCCTAGTGCAAACCTTGCTATCATATATTGGGAATCTTGCTGGCGTATTAATGTAATGTGATAAAATGCTATAAATGAGGTAGTAAAATAGGGCAAATTCAATCGCGAAACGAAACGCTAGATATAAATGTTGCAGAGTTTTTCAATTTAGAAACAGATTGATTTTAGAAAATGGAAGTGCATATATACGTGCGAGAAGAATTTGATGATTTTATATCTCAAGACAAAACCACACATAAACTGTAACATAGAATACAATCAGCACCTAAATAGTGATAGCAGAAAGGAGAGAGAATTTCAAGGCCGATATCAAAAAGCACCTAAAACAAATTAGATACAGATAGACCATGTGTCCTAGTCTACAGGACAATTGATTGAAGTCAAAGATCACTCTCGAAGCAGCGACGAGTGGGGATGTCATTAAACGACAAAAGCCTTGTCTCAAGGCAACAATCAACCATCCAGACAATACTAGTCGCATTTTCAGCATATCATCTATAATGACAATTCCCGACACATCATTGAATTCAACAGTTTTCAAATATTTAATGGAAACATCTTACACGTCAAGCAAAAACATAACAATCCTGGTATCTAAACAGAAAACTTTAAAGTTATATTTCTGAACATGATAATATGGTCTTTCGTCATAGTCGCCATTATAGGTCATTCCTTATTTTACTCTTTCCGTCTTTATTTGAAATTATAGGAGTCAACGGGTATTGTTATGGCTTTGCTTTAATCTTATCTGTTATACAGTAATATATACTGTGGGCTTTTCTCATTTGTAATATTGAAATAACCAACTACAAAACACATTCTCTTTATCTGAATGAACTAATCATCACCTCTATTTTCTCTGGGATTTGAAATGTATATTTCTTTCTTCAGACTGCACTTCTACAATACAATAACAGGATATTGTCGCTAGGTAAATTAAATTAGTCATTTTCATAACGGGAAGTCATGCTGTTACATTGTGGCCAAGGTGTCTTGATCTCCAAACCATTTATTGTATTTAATATCATATTAAATTAATACAATTATCTTAAACTTACGTATCAGCTTCAATATCAAATTCCATCATACAGTCAGAGTCGTGTGTAACGCAACAACATAGATAAGTGATAATTAAGTTGTTTGTTTTTCTTGTCATTTGTTAATATAAATTTTATGAACTTATTTATGACTCTAAAATACATTAACTAGCTAAATAATATGTTAATCCCGTCATTCTGGAAACACATTTACTTATTTTACGCTTTGAAGTAGATGTGTGCAGTCTATACCGTCAGTGTATCCTTTTAGACATTTATTCATTTTAAATCTATCTTTCTTGGTGTCGGAGGTGGTTGGATAGGTGAGGATTTTGTGTTTTGGCTTACCATTATTTAAGCTACGGCAGCTATCAAATAATAAATGTTGTACCCTATTTTAACACCATGTGATTCAGGACTTTATGCATCTATCCCTTCAGTTGTCCTGATATTGTCCATTTTTTCTGTTTCTGGCTTTTTAACATTCTTCTGAACGTTTTTCTAGTCCAGCGTTACGCGTGTTTTGTTTTGTTTTTTTTTTTTCTTTTCTGAAGTCACCATCCCTGCTGATCTAGGAAACTTTACATTTCCTTCGACATTGAAATTCTCCAATAAGTTATTCAATATATCTTCAACTTACATTCATCTTATTTCGAGTTATTTACAAGATACCTTGTGGTTTTGTTTACGTTTGCTAATATTTTAACAGTACTGACTTTGTAACGTTGCTACGTTATGATGTTCTTTGACATGAGATTGGTTCTCTTCGTTCACGTTTTGGTCACTGGTTGGTTTCACTCTTTCAAAGTATTGTGTTTCAAGTTGTCAAGATTGCAATTAATGACGAAATTAGTAGCTGAAACATAACAAAAGTAAAGAAACCAGGACAAGCGTCTAATTAGGATTGTGCTTAAGTAGTCGTCTTTCAACTCTTTGTTTATTTCATTTCAGTTGTCAATGGAAAACATTTAATACCGTCTCCTCATCTTACACCACAAGCCAACAATTGAAACAATATTTATGGATCAATACAAATTACGAGTATGTCCTTAATAATTCTTATTTTAAATTCATAAATAAAATAATGTATTACGAGAAAATTGGTAATCGTGATATTCAGCTTTCCAACACTGTTGATCCATACAAACGTCATCTTTGGCTAGTATATATAATGAAGTATGTATAATTATTCTTTGAAATCATTCTCTTGGAAAGGGGAAAGGAAAATATGGAATACGTTAAAAACCATTCCAACAATTGAAATGTCCATATTTAAAGATGTTGTTACGAGAACAACTTTCAGACAATCCTTTAAGTGATCAGGTAGAAATACGTTAGAACTGAAATAAGGGGAAAATGTATCTTATCAATCCAATCCAAAAACCAAATTAAAAAAATATTTGTCAAGAAAAGAAATCTTCTATTTACTGTTTACAGGTCAAAGCAAAAAGAAAAGAGTAACAGGACATTTTGGTGCTGTTAATATTTTAAATTCAATAATATTAGCAATGAAAACATAGAATGAATGACAACTATATAAATAAAAAAGATATGACATTGCTCGAGAGAAACATTCCGGTAAAAATGCTAAATTGAATTCTGAATTTTAAGGTTATCGGAGGAAACAGAAGCTGTAGATACCCATTTAACACATAGTGAAAATAAATTCATAAAACCAATTAATAACTTTGAGCCAAATAATGAAAGTTTAATACTCGGTTCAACCGGTGTCATCAGTGACAGAAGCGATATCAGCTGGTTGTGGTTACTGATATATTCAATTAAGTATGAAAAATATTGATGAGTATTTCTCTAGCTTCGCTTAAGAAAACAGCATAACCATTCCATTGTATAATCTGAAGTGTAATAAGGTGGTTTTTTAATAATGCCTGAAAAAAATTATTTCTTCAATATATCATGATGCAAATTTCTTAACTGTTACATTAATTAGTATATTCTCTGCAATTATACCAAATGATGTATTTGTAGTCACAAAAGGACTGAAGTATTAGGCAGATAAACTATTTCAAAACGGAAATTACGCCATCTCTTGCTTCCATAGACATAATCAATTACGCCTGTTTGTTTGTTTCATGATGTATAGCATTAGTTACAGTAGGCTTGTCTGCATAAATCCTCTCTGTCTTGTAATCTGTGTTGCCGGTCTTTTAATATTGTATACTGTTTATCAATTGCCATTGTCACGTTATAAGAACATTCTTCTCGAGTGTATTGACTTTAATCTTGTGAGACAGAATTGATTTTTTATGTGAACTTGATGACGACACTTTATGGCGATATGTTACTACTAAATAAATTCTTAAACTTACGGAGGGATTGCAGCTTGTACAGCACATATTTAAATATTTTTCAAGAGGTTTTCATTTCTACCTTTATCTTTCATTTTATGTACCGCTGTCAAGAACTGTAGTATTATTACCTTTCCACTTGTACCTTATAGTACGAATGTTTAAGATTATCTTAACAGCTTTAACTACATAGATTATTTGCAATTGTTTCCTTTTAAGTCTAAAATATAAGTTTACTCTTAATGGCCAATATACGACCGGCAGTTTCCTGACCTGCTTTGAGAACCAACTAAATACTACATTCTTCTTTGTCTTTTACATGTATAATTAATTCGTTAATTTCACAGTAGACACAATGGGTATAATTTCCGAACATTAATATCAATTTGTTTAAGAGATATGAATATATCATTGGCATCTCTTGAACAATTTGGCCTAGAACAATTCAGATTGCGATATAGAGCGAGCTGCAAATGTGACCTTCATTCTAGTCCATTTACTTCCAAACTAGACTACTACTACTACAACTGCTGCTGCTACTATTATTATTACTACTACTACTACTACAACTACTACTACTAATAATAATAATAATAATAATAATAATAATAATAATAATAATAATAAAGCCTCAGTGAAATATTTAATAGAATAAAATTCTTATTAAACTTGTTTTAGTCGTCTGAAAAGAGAAACAAGTATGTTCATTACGCTGGTGTAAAGATGCTAAACTTTGACTTTTGACTATTAAGTGAAACGACTTTCGGCACTTTACCAATGCAACTTATTTTGTTCATTTATGTCCTATTCTTATCCGTGTTCTCCTACTAATACTTCTAATGGGGCTGGAAAACAAAGGGAGTTCCGATATCTTGGGTGCATGGGGATGCAGAAAAGAATAAAAACATATTATCATTTTTATTCACTAAAATAATATCATTCCACCAATAGATTTTACCATACTTAAATACAGTGTTGCTGAAACAGATTCATCATCGTCTTTAAAAGATAGAGTTGATATACTTGTGAATTTAGAGAAGGGAGTATTAGTTTTACGAATCAATTGAAACCCGAAAAATATCCCTAGAGAATGTATGTCAGAAAAGGAAATTTTCAGGGATTATTTACTGATCAAGAAGTTCTAAATTCAAAGATATTAAATGAAAACACACTTTGATATTAAATGAAAACACACTCTGAAGTGAACATTGACTATATAAGGAATGCAAGAGATGAACTGGCGGTGCAAAAGGATCCAGCTAACAATATAAATTAAATATGACACAGCAAGGTTATCGAAGCATAAACCCACAAACAGTTAGATATTTAACAGATATAAAAAATATCCTTTTGAATAGTATTACCGTTCAGAAAGGTTAGTACTACGTGAATGTTTGAAACGGACGTTCAAAGAAAAAGGTGTAACATTTGCAACTGGTTTAGACTCCCAAAGCAGTGGAAGCAAAATCAGCGACAGCTCGGGTTTGTTTATTTAGAAATTCAAACGAAATATGACAAATATTGCTGAGTATTTGTCTTGCTTTGGTATAAATAATCAGCGTCACCATTGCATGATATAAATTAAAGCGTAATACACGCCATCTTAACAATGGCTAGAAAACGAAGAATTTATTAAATAGATGATTATTTAAATATTATAAGTCAGGCATTAATTAATTTCTTATCTATAATTGTACTAAAAGGTGAATTTGCAGTCTCAGAAAGATCTATTTAAAAACGCACATTGTGCCATAATCGGCAAGAATAGACAGCATAATAATCGATTATTTATTTGTGCCATGCTGTAAATCATTAGGTGCAAAAGGCTCGTCTGCATAATTCACCACTGTCTTATAAACGTTGTTGTCAAGTTTCTTACAAGTTACTACAAAATGTTTATTCGCTGCCAGTGTCAAGTGACATGGACATTCTTGTCGAATATTTTGAATTAAGCTATGTGAGATGAAATGTAATCTTTTTATCTCAACTCGATTACAATTTTTTATGTCGATAGAAAGATTCGTGAGCATTTGAAAAGAATGCAGCATATAAAACCCATATCGACAAAGTGTTCTGATGAATCTACATTTCTTACTTGTATCTAATATTGTATCAAAACACTGTTGGATACATACCTCTCAACTTGTATAATACCTATGATATGACTATCTGGACGGCTTTATCATCCAAGATTCTTTCTCAATTGTGTCATTTTATATCTACAACATAACTTTGCTCTTAGTGGGCACGATATAGCCAGTAGTTTCCTGACCTGCTATGAGACGCAACTATATACTGCATAATCGTTTGACTTTTACCTTATATATAATTCGTTATCTTCCACAAGAAGCAAAATGCATATACATATCGCACACTAATTTAACATCAATAATTTTAAAGAATATGGCATATATCACTTACATCTCTTGAAATATTTGACCGTGATCAATTCTGATCAATATAAAAGCTGCAAATATGACCTTCAGCCCAGTCCACATACTTAAGAAAAATTAATTTTTGCGTAAATGCGTTGAGCCAGGTTGACATTTTTAAACCTCAAAATCATGAAATATTAAACAATAAAATATACTTACTGGAGCATGGGTAGTTATCTGCAAAAACAAAGAAATTATTTTCATTACTATGTTGTGAGGATGCTACACTTTGAAACTTTAGTTACGCAGCCGATTTTGAAACACTTATGACTCTTTCATATCTCTATTGTTCTTTTGTTGTGACCAGTATTTGAGACTTGAATAAACAACGGCTTGTCGTTCTCTTAGGCGCATATGATTCCAGCAAATAATCAAAATTAATTTACTTGTCTGGAACATTTATCGAAACCCATTACTACCGCATACATGAACAAAATGATTTTAATACTGACGAAAACTACTTCAGCAATCCGCACCTCAACTTTGTTTGTCCTTTCCTATACCTTTTATGCGGAAATCATTAGATAATATCAATAGCCCTGGATATATGAGAGCAAAGTTCTTGAACCCGACTACATTCACCTAGTTGCTAAAACGATTGTAAATGATGTGCGTTACAAGAAATCATTCACAGTTGGTTTATGATAATAATGCAATCCTTAGGAATCTATTTAACTTTCGCTGAAACACACTCCATCCTTGGTCATAGTGAAACTCAAAATAACACGACTTATTTCTCCCTCTGACGTTTTGCATATGCTGATCTAAATAAATCCATGGAACATATTTGAAAACAAAAATTAATTCCATTTCTGTCAATCTATTCACTATTCCCTAGTGCAAACCTTGCTATCATATATTGGGAATCTTGCTGGCGTATTAATGTAATGTGATAAAATGCTATAAATGAGGTAGTAAAATAGGGCAAATTCAATCGCGAAACGAAACGCTAGATATAAATGTTGCAGAGTTTTTCAATTTAGAAACAGATTGATTTTAGAAAATGGAAGTGCATATATACGTGCGAGAAGAATTTGATGATTTTATATCTCAAGACAAAACCACACATAAACTGTAACATAGAATACAATCAGCACCTAAATAGTGATAGCAGAAAGGAGAGAGAATTTCAAGGCCGATATCAAAAAGCACCTAAAACAAATTAGATACAGATAGACCATGTGTCCTAGTCTACAGGACAATTGATTGAAGTCAAAGATCACTCTCGAAGCAGCGACGAGTGGGGATGTCATTAAACGACAAAAGCCTTGTCTCAAGGCAACAATCAACCATCCAGACAATACTAGTCGCATTTTCAGCATATCATCTATAATGACAATTCCCGACACATCATTGAATTCAACAGTTTTCAAATATTTAATGGAAACATCTTACACGTCAAGCAAAAACATAACAATCCTGGTATCTAAACAGAAAACTTTAAAGTTATATTTCTGAACATGATAATATGGTCTTTCGTCATAGTCGCCATTACAGGTCATTCCTTATTTTACTCTTTCCGTCTTTATTTGAAATTATAGGAGTCAACGGGTATTGTTATGGCTTTGCTTCAATCTTATCTGTTATACAGTAATATATACTGTGGGCTTTTCTCATTTGTAATATTGAAATAACCAACTACAAAACACATTCTCTTTATCTGAATGAACTAATCATCACCTCTATTTTCTCTGGGATTTGAAATGTATATTTCTTTCTTCAGACTGCACTTCTACAATACAATAACAGGATATTGTCGCTAGGTAAATTAAATTAGTCATTTTCATAACGGGAAGTCATGCTGTTACATTGTGGCCAAGGTGTCTTGATCTCCAAACCATTTATTGTATTTAATATCATATTAAATTAATACAATTATCTTAAACCTACGTATCAGCTTCAATATCAAATTCCATCATACAGTCAGAGTCGTGTGTAACGCAACAACATAGATAAGTGATAATTAAGTTGTTTGTTTTTCTTGTCATTTGTTAATATAAATTTTATGAACTTATTTATGACTCTAAAATACATTAACTAGCTAAATAATATGTTAATCCCGTCATTCTGGAAACACATTTACTTATTTTACGCTTTGAAGTAGATGTGTGCAGTCTATACCGTCAGTGTATCCTTTTAGACATTTATTCATTTTAAATCTATCTTTCTTGGTGTCGGAGGTGGTTGGATAGGTGAGGATTTTGTGTTTTGGCTTACCATTATTTAAGCTACGGCAGCTATCAAATAATAAATGTTGTACCCTATTTTAACACCATGTGATTCAGAACTTTATGCATCTATCCCTTCAGTTGTCCTGATATTGTTCATTTTTTCTGCTTCTGGCTTTTTAACATTCTTCTGAACGTTTTTCTAGTCCAGCGTTACGCGTGTTTTGTTTTGTTCTTTTTCTTTTCTGAAGTCACCATCCCTGCTGATCTAGGAAACTTTACATTTCCTTCGACATTGAAATTCTCCAATGAGTTATTCAATATATCTTCAACTTACATTCATCTTATTTCGAGTTATTTACAAGATACCTTGTGGTTTTGTTTACGTTTGCTAATATTTTAACAGTACTGACTTTGTAACGTTGCTACGTTATGATGTTCTTTGACATGAGATTGGTTCTCTTCGTTCACGTTTTGGTCACTGGTTGGTTTCACTCTTTCAAAGTATTGTGTTTCAAGTTGTCAAGATTGCAATTAATGACGAAATTAGTAGCTGAAACATAACAAAAGTAAAGAAACCAGGACAAGCGTCTAATTAGGATTGTGCTTAAGTAGTCGTCTTTCAACTCTTTGTTTATTTCATTTCAGTTGTCAATGGAAAACATTTAATACCGTCTCCTCATCTTACACCACAAGCCAACAATTGAAACAATATTTATGGATCAATACAAATTACGAGTATGTCCTTAATAATTCTTATTTTAAATTCATAAATAAAATAATGTATTACGAGAAAATTGGTAATCGTGATATTCAGCTTTCCAACACTGTTGATCCATACAAACGTCATCTTTGGCTAGTATATATAATGAAGTATGTATAATTATTCTTTGAAATCATTCTCTTGGAAAGGGGAAAGGAAAATATGGAATACGTTAAAAACCATTCCAACAATTGAAATGTCCATATTTAAAGATATTGTTACTAGAACAACTTTCAGACAATCCTTTAAGTGATCAGGTAGAAATACGTTAGAACTGAAAAAAGGGGAAAATGTATCTTATCAATCCAATCCAAAAACCAATTTAAAAAAATATTTGTCAAGAAAAGAAATCTTCTATTTACTGTTTACAGGTCAAAGCAAAAAAAAAAGAGTAACAGGACATTTTGGTGCTGTTAATGTTTTAAATTCAATAATATTAGCAATGAAAACATAGAATGAATGACAACTATATAAATAAAAAAGATATGACATTGCTCGAGAGAAACATTCCGGTAAAAATGCTAAATTGAATTCTGAATTTTAAGGTTATCGGAGGAAACAGAAGCTGTAGATACCCATTTAACACATAATGAAAATAAATTCATAAAACCAATTAATAACTTTGAGCCAAATAATGAAAGTTTAATACTCGGTTCAACCGGTGTCATCAGTGACAGAAGCGATATCAGCTGGTTGTGGTTACTGATATATTCAATTAAGTATGAAAAATATTGATGAGTATTTCTCTAGCTTCGCTTAAGAAAACAGCATAACCATTCCATTGTATAATCTGAAGTGTAATAAGGTGGTTTTTTAACAATGCCTGAAAAAAATTATTTCTTCAATATATCATGATGCAAATTTCTTAACTGTTACATTAATTAGTATATTCTCTGCAATTATACCAAATGATGTATTTGTAGTCACAAAAGGACTGAAGTATTAGGCAGATAAACTATTTCAAAACGGAAATTACGCCATCTCTTGCTTCCATAGACATAATCAATTACGCCTGTTTGTTTGTTTCATGATGTATAGCATTAGTTACAGTAGGCTTGTCTGCATAAATCCTCTCTGTCTTGTAATCTGTGTTGCCGGTCTTTTAATATTGTATACTGTTTATCAATTGCCATTGTCACGTTATAAGAACATTCTTCTCGAGTGTATTGACTTTAATCTTGTGAGACAGAATTGATTTTTTATGTGAACTTGATGACGACACTTTATGGCGATATGTTACTACTAAATAAATTCTTAAACTTACGGAGGGATTGCAGCTTGTACAGCACATATTTAAATATGTTTCAAGAGGTTTTCATTTCTACCTTTATCTTTCATTTTATGTACCGCTGTCAAGAACTGTAGTATTATTACCTTTCAACTTGCACCTTATAGTACGAATGTTTAAGATTATCTTAACAGCTTTAACTTCATAGATTATTTGCAATTGTTTCCTTTTAAGTCTAAAATATAAGTTTACTCTTAATGGCCAATATACGACCGGCAGTTTCCTGACCTGCTTTGAGAACCAACTAAATACTACATTCTTCTTTGTCTTTTACATGTATAATTAATTCGTTAATTTCACAGTAGACACAATGGGTATAATTTCCGAACATTAATATCAATTTTTTTAATAGATATGAATATATCATTGGCATCTCTTGAACAATTTGGCCTAGAACAATTCAGATTGCGATATAGAGCGAGCTGCAAATGTGACCTTCATTCTAGTCCATTTACTTCCAAACTAGACTACTACTACTACAACTGCTGCTGCTACTATTATTATTACTACTACTACTACTACAACTACTACTACTAATAATAATAATAATAATAATAATAATAATAATAATAATAATAATAAAGCCTCAGTGAAATATTTAATAGAATAAAATTCTTATTAAACTTGTTTTAGTCGTCTGAAAAGAGAAACAAGTATGTTCATTACGCTGGTGTAAAGATGCTAAACTTTGACTTTTGACTATTAAGTGAAACGACTTTCGGCACTTTACCAATGCAACTTATTTTGTTCATTTATGTCCTATTCTTATCCGTGTTCTCCTACTAATACTTCTAATGGGGCTGGAAAACAAAGGGAGTTCCGATATCTTGGGTGCATGGGGATGCAGAAAAGAATAAAAACATATTATCATTTTTATTCACTAAAATAATATCATTCCACCAATAGATTTTACCATACTTAAATACAGTGTTGCTGAAACAGATTCATCATCGTCTTTAAAAGATAGAGTTGATATACTTGTGAATTTAGAGAAGGGAGTATTAGTTTTACGAATCAATTGAAACCCGAAAAATATCCCTAGAGAATGTATGTCAGAAAAGGAAATTTTCAGGGATTATTTACTGATCAAGAAGTTCTAAATTCAAAGATATTAAATGAAAACACACTTTGATATTAAATGAAAACACACTCTGAAGTGAACATTGACTATATAAGGAATGCAAGAGATGAACTGGCGGTGCAAAAGGATCCAGCTAACAATATAAATTAAATATGACACAGCAAGGTTATCGAAGCATAAACCCACAAACAGTTAGATATTTAACAGATATAAAAAATATCCTTTTGAATAGTATTACCATTCAGAAAGGTTGGTACTACGTGAATTTTTGAAACGGACGTTCAAAGAAAAAGGTGTAACATTTGCAACTGGTTTAGACTCCCAAAGCAGTGGAAGCAAAATCAGCGACAGCTCGGGTTTGTTTATTTAGAAATTCAAACGAAATATGACAAATATTGCTGAGTATTTGTCTTGCTTTGGTATAAATAATCAGCGTCACCATTGCATGATATAAATTAAAGCGTAATACACGCCATCTTAACAATGGCTAGAAAACGAAGAATTTATTAAATAGATGATTATTTAAATATTATAAGTTAGGCATTAATTAATTTCTTATCTATAATTGTACTAAAAGGTGAATTTGCAGTCTCAGAAAGATCTATTTAAAAAAGCACATTGTGCCATAATCGGCAAGAATAGACAGCATAATAATCGATTATTTATTTGTGCCATGCTGTAAATCATTAGGTGCAAAAGGCTCGTCTGCATAATTCACCACTGTCTTATAAACGTTGTTGTCAAGTTTCTTACAAGTTACTACAAAATGTTTATTCGCTGCCAGTGTCAAGTGACATGGACATTCTTGTCGAATATTTTGAATTAAGCTATGTGAGATGAAATGTAATCTTTTTATCTCAACTCGATTACAATTTTTTATGTCGATAGAAAGATTCGTGAGCATTTGAAAAGAATGCAGCATATATAACCCATATCGACAAAGTGTTCTGATGAATCTACATTTCTTACTTGTATCTAATATTGTATCAAAACACTGTTGGATACATACCTCTCAACTTGTATAATACCTATGATATGACTATCTGGACGGCTTTATCATCCAAGATTCTTTTTCAATTGTGCCATTTTATATCTACAACATAACTTTGCTCTTAGTGGGCACGATATAGCCAGTAGTTTCCTGACCTGCTATGAGACGCAACTATATACTGCATAATCGTTTGACTTTTACCTTATATATAATTCGTTATCTTCCACAAGAAGCAAAATGCATATACATATCGCACACTAATTTAACATCAATAATTTTAAAGAATATGGCATATATCACTTACATCTCTTGAAATATTTGACCGTGATCAATTCTGATCAATATAAAAGCTGCAAATATGACCTTCAGCCCAGTCCACATACTTAAGAAAAATTAATTTTTGCGTAAATGCGTTGAGCCAGGTTGACATTTTTAAACCTCAAAATCATGAAATATTAAACAATAAAATATACTTACTGGAGCATGGGTAGTTATCTGCAAAAACAAAGAAATTATTTTCATTACTATGTTGTGAGGATGCTACACTTTGAAACTTTAGTTACGCAGCCGATTTTGAAACACTTATGACTCTTTCATATCTCTATTGTTCTTCTGTTGTGACCAGTATTTGAGACTTGAATAAACAACGGCTTGTCGTTCTCTTAGGCGCATATGATTCCAGCAAATAATCAAAATTAATTTACTTGTCTGGAACATTTATCGAAACCCATTACTACCGCATACATGAACAAAATGATTTTAATACTGACGAAAACTACTTCAGCAATCCGCACCTCAACTTTGTTTGTCCTTTCCTATACCTTTTATGCGGAAATCATTAGATAATATCAATAGCCCTGGATATATGAGAGCAAAGTTCTTGAACCCGACTACATTCACCTAGTTGCTAAAACGATTGTAAATGATGTGCGTTACAAGAAATCATTCACAGTTGGTTTATGATAATAATGCAATCCTTAGGAATCTATTTAACTTTCGCTGAAACACACTCCGTCCTTGGTCATAGTGAAACTCAAAATAACACGACTTATTTCTCCCTCTGACGTTTTGCATATGCTGATCTAAATAAATCCATGGAACATATTTGAAAACAAAAATTAATTCCATTTCTGTCAATCTATTCACTATTCCCTAGTGCAAACCTT
>JAECUM010047460.1:0-13878 GCA_016617855.1 Megalonaias nervosa
ATATATATATATCTTATGTGCATCCCATTTATCAGCACAAGAAATAGCAGTATATACACATTTCCTCTTCCAACCCAGTACTTCTACTTACTGAAACACATAAGAAACAGAATCGTATAAATCGGCGATAATCTTCTCCTGAATATTCTTCTCATTGCTGACTGTCAGCGGATCGTTCAGAAAACGTAGAAAGATAAGAAAACATCTCTTGAGAAAGCTTGAAAATTTTACTCAGTTTTCTTGATAGGTCAATCGAGCCTGCCTTGAAGAGTAAAACCATATCGAATTCATCGCCGTTTCGTAAACAATTCACAGCTAGAACGAGGAATGAGCAAATCCAGAAAATAAGAAGTAACGTTAACATCAATCTAATTGCTTCAAAGACGAGGTTTTGATAAAAAAATATTAAGCAAAGTCCAAAAATTAGCTCAAGTTCTGTCTTTCCGCTCCCATTCTCGACGTGATTTAACAGGCATTTCAACAGAGTGTCTTTTGAGGCATCTAGGCACACTCGCTTAACTATGACATTCTGTGCTTTGCAGTTCGGGCAACTATCTTTCTCTACTAGCATGTGTCTCTCTAGGCACACGGTGCAAAATATATGACCACATGGAACACAAAAGCTAACATCATCTTTTCTCTGGAAACAAATTGGACACTCCATATTCAATTATCTGAAAAAAATAATTAGATAATCATTCTGCAGCGAAGTGCGATAAGTATGTGTCGTTAATACTTTTAAGAATTATGCTTCATTTTGATCATCACACTATATACTCTCTTGCCACGTGACATCAAACAGCGCACATTCGAAACTATACGTTATAATCAGTTCTAATTGCTTGGAGTACCTAGATTCTATTATGGTAACTGCCTATAGGTAAACATGTTTAATAAACTGTCACTAGAACACACACACACACACACACACACACAAATAAAAAAATATTAACCCCCCCAAAACCCCCAAACAAAACAAATATATAAATTACAACAAAGCACATACACGAATGTCATAACAGCATTGTGGCGATGTACTCAAAACATAGTGGTTATAGAAAATACGGTCTGAGAACTTGAACTTTACAATAACATCGTCATGTCGACAATTCAAAAAGGAATGTGAATGTTTGGAACAGTTTTTGAGTTACGTTTTAGAAACTAATGTAGTTATATGTAGCAGTTACAACTGATTTTGTTATATAGTTTCTGCTGTGCTCATCTGAAGTTATATGACGAAAGTACATGTTGTAACAAACTAGAAGAACATATACCTTAACAACAGTACTACAGTCCAGTGGATTAGTAGCGATTGGAAAACATGTTTAAAATAGCAGATAAGTGCAAAGTATTGCTAGTATTAGATACAGCTTTTCAGACTAAATGTTTAAGACAGGTAAAGGAGTTAGTGATTAATCAATACATGTATCAAGGTATATAAAACCAGGACGCCTCCCTGTTTTATTAATTTACTTAAATTTAAAAAAAAAAAATAGTTGTACTGATGCAGTTTTTACGCTGCACCAGGTCATTATCAACTTTTTTAAAAAGAAAAAAAAAATCAGATATGTACACGCTACTCTCACTTCTACGAGACAACATTTGTTTCTTTTTGAAAACCAACACTCTTCCAACCGCGATAATTAAGAAAGCGTATGATTCTTAGCTCAGCCACAAATCACCTAATGTAAAAAAATCAATACCTCGTCTCCATGAAACGAAAATAAATTAACAACTAACCCATCTTGAGGTTATAATCCATGCCTCACAAATTCTTAACCATTCCATAGAAGTAAAGTTACCATGCAAATGCCTGTAGATCATTAATTTAAATACACACGATATCAAAATCCTGCCATTAAACTGTCCACCAGACATTATTTCATATTTGCAAATTTATAAATGTTTTAGGGCGCATAAAAAAGTAAAGACGGAATTTCTAAACCGACACCGTGTGTGACTCATTTTTCCTATGCTTAGGTGTGATTCTGAAACGAACACGGTTCGTCTTCACAGGTACTTATTTTTCACATCTAATGTCTCTTTTTAAAGCCTGCTCGTGTCATCAACAGTAACGCTCTTTAAGACGTAATATGACAACGTCTGTACAGGTGCGTAAGGAGATTTTTAATAATTGCAACATTGAACACAAAAATTATTTGTGGATACACGTGTAAATAACATAATACATATCTAATATTTCAATATGAGCGTGGAATAAATATTCAGATCATTATCGATGGAAGAAACATGTTTATTTGAGTCTAGGTCTAGAACATCAGATTTCCACTTTTATATTCCTAAACTTGCTGAAAACATTAAATGTTTTAGAGAGGAGGCTAACCTACGTCCTGGCTGTGTTATGGTGTCTTAGGCTTTTATATAATGTTGTTTACTTGAAATTTACTAATATTTGTCTTCACATCGTGAAACATAATCAGTCTTATTGTTGTGTTTAGTTTTAGGTGGATTTATTTATTCAAAATATTGTTCACTGGAATACTTAAGTGCTCAATAATATTCTTTTAGAGAAACATTAATTTTGAATGATAGTGAATTCATACAAGGAGTTTTTGGATTACATTATCGTGAAATACTTAAGACTGTTAGTACATCATCACAATCCAGACCACTGGTACATTAGCATATTAGAGACTTCAGGTACATCAACACATTCAATTTAATTCTAATACCACTGGAATTCAATTGGGACTTTATACATTTGGTCTTGGGATAGAATGTATAGGACAATTTGGTATTAAATTCACAATAGTCTAAGTTCGTTTTAAATTTTCACTTGTTGGTTCTCGCTTCTTTTTGTTATTTACTTTAAGACCATATAGTCATAACTATACGTAGTTGCGACTCTAATGTCTTAAACTAAGGAACAGAAAAGACAGAAAATCAACAAGTTTAGTAAAATTCAACAAATAATGTATTTCCCTAGGATATAACGTGAAAATTTTAAAAGAACTTACACAAGTCCAAAAGTATAAAGTATTCCGAATGAATTCCAGTGGTGTTGTGAATGAATTCCAATGTTGAATGTGGTGATGTACCAATAGTCTGGAATAGTATTGATGTTCTAACAGTCTTGATGTATGTGAATTATATAATCCAAAGTGTCTCTAAATGAATTCAAATATTTCCCAACTAGAGATTTAGTCCGAAAGTATTAATGGGCACTTTGTGATTACAATGGATAATTAAAATAAATACATCCTCTCAAATTAAAGCTGAATACAACTGAAAGGCTGATTCCTCTTCAGATGTAAAGATCGGAATTGGTAATTCTAATATAAACAACATTAATATAAAACATAAGACACAATAAGAGGACCAGGAGTTAATTTCTACAATATTCTAAGTTGTCAACAAAATCAGGTCTATTACTTAAATGTTTGTGAAGAACACAGCAAATGTCAGGTACACCACGAGTTCCTGAAGGGAAAACCAATGTCCTGAACTCATACCCAAGTAAACATGTTTACCTACAAACAATATTAATCATAAAACAAAATTTACAAATCTACAACGATAGACAAAACTTATGTATGAATATGTTGCTTACAAAAAAAAAAAAAATTGGTAAGGCAGGCCCAAACTCCTACCCTCAGTTATGGACAAAGGCTAATCGCACAATATAAATCAAATATACAATAAAGCTCTCTTTTACACATTAATGAAATATACATGTGCTACTATAATAATTAAAATTACATAGGAAAATGTCTTACGAATGTCACAAGGTATACGCAAACTAAAGCAATATAGTACTTTATACACGTGAAAGTGCATCTGCAATTAGATAATCTTATCCCTTGATGTGCTTAATGACAATGTTGTATTGCTGCAACATCAAACTCTACTTTAATAATCTGATTATTGTTTTTCATTTTGTTAATGAACATAAGGGGGTTGTGATCACGAAGTGCAATAATCGGAGAAGGAGCTGAGCTAATATACATTTCAAAGTATTGCAAAGTCAATATCAAAGCCAAAATTCCTTCTTAATTATGGAATAATTTCTCTGTTGCTTGTTTAATTTGTAGAAGCATAGCACAGAGGATGATTCAACCATTTTTGTCTTCTTGAATCAATACTCCACCAACCCCAACATCACTTGCATCAACATAGGTTTTAAATTGGTGACTGAACTTTGGAGCTGAAATAACTGGTGCACTCCTCAGTATGTCCTTTAATTTATCAAAAGCCTCTCGACGTATGACAGACCAATGAAACTTGGTTTTGGTACTCAACAAATTGGTCAGGGGTTCAGCAATCATGGATAAAGCTGAGCAAAGTTTCCGATAATATCCAATATTAGCTAAAACTTGCATCAGTTGCATTTTACTGATAGGCACATGGAATTCAGAGATAGCCATGACCTTAAACATTTGTAAAAATGTAATACAAGCACGGCAAAACTCGCTTGTACCTAAATTAATTGTCATCACAAATTCAGTCAAAGAATTTCCGACTGGTTTTCAAGTTATCTTGCCAGGTGTCGTTGTAGATGATGACGTCATCTATGTACACGTACAGTTATATAGACTAGATGTTATCATGTTCATTAAACGTTGGAAAGTTGAATGAGAAACATAGATATCAAAAGGCGTCACTTTTATTAATAAAGTCCATCGGGAGTTAAACATGCTGAAATTTCCGTTGCTGCTTTCGGAGTAGAATTTGCCAGAATCCTTTTACAAAGTCAAACATTGTGACATATTTTGCATTTCCAATTCTGTCAATGTAGTCATTGATTCTTGGCATTGAAATAAATGTTTTAGTGACACAGTTCACTTTTCTATAGTCAGTACACATGCGGAAAGTATTATCTGGTTTTGGCACTTGAATACATGGTGAAATCCATTTAAATTTATTTGTTTCTATGAAATAATTTTCCAGCAAATATAGAATTTGATTTTTCGAACATTCCTGATTGAAAGGATTCATCCTGTAAGCTATTTCACAGGTATAGACTGGAAAATTTTAACATCATGGTAGATTTTATGTGTTCGTGTTGGAACATCTGGAAAGAAGTGCTCAAATTTATATAAAGGCATTTTAGTTCACTCTATTCCTGTGGCTGTGGATGTGAAAGTTTATGGTCCAGACTATTCAATATTTCTGAATTCCGAAGATTGGTTAAACCAAACCCATTACATTCCGACTGCATGCCATAGTGTAAATCCTCACTGTGTGCGACAGGCATAACTAAATGGACTGAGTGATTAACTATCTCAACACATTCCTTTCACATATTTATACGGTAAATTTGTTTCAGTTTTCGCCTCCCAGGAGCGTTAATTATGTAATTTAAGTCACTTACCTTCTTTTCAACTGTATACGGATCATAATACTTAGCCTGATGAGGATTTTTGAGGTTTGGCGCAGAGAACCAAATCTCTATCACCTGGCTGAAAACTTCTTTCCTTTGTATTTTTATTATGCCTTGCTTGTATTTTTAAATGAGTACAGTGAAGATTAGTTCTTGCTACTTAACAATCCTTTGATAAATTATGTTTGAAATCAGAGGCATAATCTAGAAGATTATCTCTGAATCTTCACTTGAAAGAAGTTTCTCTTTTAATAACGTCAATGGCCCACTGACAGCATGTCTAAAAACTAGTTCAAAACGACGAAAACCTAATGATTCTTGAACTAATTCCATAACAGCAAACAACAAGAACTGAATACCCTCGTTAAACCCTTTTCCGATATCAAAGCAATATGGCAAATTCATATTCATTAAAGTCGGATAAAATCTTTCGAAATCCCCTTGACTTTCATGGACATAGCCAGAATACATGAACTGTTGCCTAATTCATTGATAACTTGATGGGAAATTCCAGACATAAAATTTTACTTCTGATTAGGCTGGACAGCTTTGGAAAGCAAAAAGAATGGGGGAAAAAAAAAAAAAAAAAAAAACCCAAAAAAAAAAAAAAAAAAAAAAAACACGTTATCAAAGCATTTACTTTGATTTTAGTCTTAATATTCCTCAAAGGAATTGCCGGATGAAATCTTGCGGTAACACATATTGTTGTTAACATGTATTGGTCGCTTGATATGTTCTTAGGTAACGGACCGACACGGTCTACCATTATTCTGCTAAATGGTTCGTCAACTGCAGGAATAGGATGCAGATAAGCCTTGCGGAGATTCGGATTGTTTTTTCCTACCAGTTGACAAGTGATAAGATCTATAATATCTAGAACCATCACTTTTACCTTTCGGCTAATATAAATGAATAATGATCTTTTGATCAGTCTTATTAACTCCTCAATGACGAGCCAACGGAGGTTCATGGGCTAGATAAAACTAGGGATTTTCCCATTAAAATGACTTAGCTACAACAACAAGATTGCTCCCTGACCACTCATCACCAAATGGCACCTCAGGTGGTCTCCATTTTCTCATAAGGACAACATCTTTCACAAAATAACATAGTGGTACTTATATGGCTTCAGTTTTGCTAATGGCCCTCTGAAACAAACAGGAGATCTCAGGATCTTTTTCCTGCTAGACAAACAGTGATTGTCTTTAGTCACCCAGACTAGACTAAAGAGAATGATTAGTAAAAGAGGATCACTGATAATACATGTTGATTGATCAATACGAGGAGCAAATGTGACCTCATCAAAGGACAGACTAATAAATGTGTCAGCTAAAGGAATAATGTCCTGATCAGTATCGTTCTCAAGAGCTCTTTTTGCCATAGCTTTAGTCACTGCACAAGCAGGGTATGAATCACGGATTTCATTTTGAATACGATCAGCTTTTGATCCAATCAAGGCTTGTCAGTTACAAGTGGATTAACCACGACAGCATCTCTAGCTAGGTCATTGCCTAGAATAAATGAATAATATCAGTGGCTAAAGATGTCACCACTGTTCCGACTGTCGCGTGTCCTAAGACTAAGTCTTATGCCAAACTGACACAATGGAGATGAAACTGAACAAAGATGGACTCTCCTCTGAAAAGCTCACGTGTCCCTTAATCGATATAGAACGTTTTGACATCAACGATACATAATTCTCCATAATAAAATCAGACTTAGATTTGTTTGACCCAGCAAATGTATTACTCTCAATACATGACCGAGACTTTGACTTCGTAGAAATAAGAGAATTAGGAATATGTCTGTCTTTATTCTGTTGCTTATTTTTCAATCTGTAACAATCCGAAATGACATGCCCTTTCTTCTTGCAATAAGTGCAGGTATAAATAGATAAGGGTTTCTCATCAATCTTATCAGAAGTCTGATTCCTAAAGGTTGTGCCAGACTGAAATTTGGAAGTACTCGTATGAGACTGAAAGTTTTTTTAAAACAAAAATCTGCGAAGAGGAAGTCCTATTTTTCTAAAGTTCCGACCTTTTGCTCATCAAGGTAGTTATCTTCATTACTATGGCCTCAGTTGGTGAACTCTTCATGTAAAATGCTGTCTGAGGCTATCATAATCTTGATCAACCTTCTTGGCTTCGGACCACCTATCAGATAATTACTCTTTTTCCCTTGCAAATTCGACATGGGTCTGTCCAGTTGCTTTTCTACAGTTCCTAAACCTTTGCAGATATGGCTCAGGTATCAACTTATAACCCTTCAAGATGCAATCCTTAATCAGATCATAACCAACACTTTGTTGTACTGGCAGTGAAGTGTAGACTACACGAGCTTTGCCAATAAGCATACTTTTCAATAATAAAGCCTAATGCTCTTTTCGCCATTGGAAAATTTCAGTGATCTCTCTAAAAACGAGGAATATATTGATCTACTTCTTTTTCTTTGAAAGGGGGTACTAATCTAATATATCTGGTAACGTCAAAACTCGAGCTTGTGTGCAAAAGGGGCGGGAGAGTGCATTCCGCTTGAGAGTTCCAATTCTTTAAGTCTATATTGTATTTTTCTTTTTTTCTTTTTGCATTTGCATTTGTCTTTCCTCTTGTTCTCTCAGTTTCCATCCAGTTTTTTTAATTTCACGTCTTTTAATCTCATTTTTGCGCCAGTTAGAAACTTACTAATCAAACCCAAGGCAATTTTATCCAAAGATTTCTTTTCCACCAAAATATTGGACCAAAATTTATTTTAAGTCTTGCTTCGTTAAAGAAGCCTTCGTTTGAGAAAGATGTTGTCTGCCAAAATTTATTTTAAGTCTTGCTTCGTTAAAGAAGCCTTCGTTTGAGAAAGATGTTGTCTGCCAAAATTTATTTTAAGTCTTGCTTCGTTAAAGAAGCCTTCGTTTGAGAAAGATGTTGTCTACCAAAATTTATTTTAAGTCTTGCTTCGTTAAAGAAGCCTTCGTTTGAGAAAGATGTTGTCTACCAAAATTTATTTTAAGTCTTGCTTCGTTAAAGAAGCCTTCGTTTGAGAAAGATGTTGTCTACCAAGCTGAAGTATTTCATCCTTTTTGAAAGACCAGTCTTTCCTGGGTAGGATTTAAAGCAAAGTACTCTACTAGAGATGAATATTACCGTATCTACCTTAAGTATATTTCAATTTATTATTGTAATTAAACCAATTTCTGCTGATTTATTACAAAAATCAAACAGAAATACATTTACAGATATGTTTTCCTTATTTAACTTTTAAAACATGTTTTTATAGTCATGAGCTTGTGGACGTTGGTCTCTTTATTTGTTCCTCTTTCATCAATACTGTCATAACTCCCCTCCCAGCTTTGTTGGTGTGGGTGTCATGGGTTTGGTTATCGTTATCTAGAGGTGATCGCCTACGGTGTAATTTGCCCGGAGCGAGTAAGTATCAATAGAAACTGTGAAATTTACAGGTGGAATAAAGATCTGAGCAGGTATATAGAATAAAAAGACACGAGCCCCCGTACGTGTACAAACCATAAAATTTAATCAAAAAATTCATAGACAATAAAATTCATAAACAATTGTAATAATACATTACATTAGCACGATACACTTTTTTGATTCAAATTTTTCAAACTAATTTCAAAATACAAATATGCTTTTACAATAGCCGATCTGTTAAGCGATATTTTTTAAATCATCATCAAATCGAGTGAAATCGAACACTGCTTTGTATAGATTCATAACCTGATAGTTTTTACATCAGTCCAATCTCTCCGACTGTTCCTTTGGCTTCCTGTGCCTGTAAGTCTGGGTCCTTTCACTTTCCCCTTTTTCCGAATTCTCAGGTGTATTGCTGTCTTTAGCCTTCCAACTTGTGTGGTCACTTTGGCTTGCAAGTTCGTGATTTGTCACGTAGATCCCGGTGGGACAAATCTCACCTTGTCTCTTCAAACTTTACCGCTAGAATTGTTCCGTAGATTTATTTCCAGACGTCTAATCTCTTGGATGAATATTATGGGCGAATATCTTCTATATCAGCCCGGAGTCTTACCCCTCTGTTTCCTTCTTGTAGAAAATAGTGTAGACTGATTTGAAAGTGTTACAATACGCATTTTAAACTGAAAGTTTTCGAGAGGAAATCACGCCCCCTTTTCACAGCGCAACCAATCTGAATTAAATACATTTCCCGCCTGAACTAGGCTCAAACAATGCAGTTCGCCTGACAAACATTGATTACCCAACTGATTCCTGGTAACTTTCAGAAATGACAGTTTTCCATAAAGATCAGAATTTGACCCCTATCCTGTTCAGTTTAAACAAACGTAGCCTTAATCAAAAATCGCTAAACTCGTGACAGAGACTGTACCAATCCGTGCATTATGGCGATTTAACCTCGTGCCATTCCCCATAAATCTAATTAATCGTTCGCCTATCCAACTTAATGTTTTCTTAATAGATCGACAGAAATTTGACCCTTTACATAGCCCCTTCTTGAAGAGTAAAATCAGGGATTCTTACTCTCCAAATTTTTGGAGATCTAATCTGATACGCTTACACGTCCTCAAGTGAACCCTTCACCTCAGACGTCCCTAGTCTACTTAAGCAGTGAGCCCTTACATTCTCCTTGCCTTCATTATACCGTACCTGGGCTTGGTACTGTTGTAGAAATAATGACCATCTCATTAATCGTCCATTGGTCAACTTAGCTTGAGCTAAATATGCGAGTGGTTGGTGGTCAGTTTCTAAAATAAATTTTCGTCCATATAAGTAACGTTGGAATTTCGTTATCCCAAAGATAATTGCCTAGCATTCTTTCTCAGAGACTGAATAATTGCGTTCTGCAGACAACAATTTTCTGCTACTGTGGCAACTGGGAATAAATTTCCGTCATGCTCTTGTAATAGTACTGCCCCTAAACCTCTGTCACAAGCGTCAGTACGTAAGACAAAATCGCGTGTCACATCAGGCAGTTTCACTACTGCGTCTGACGTCGGTCTGTCCTTTAACGTCTGAAATGCACGTTCACATGCGTCTATCCATATAACTTTCGTCGGAGCCTTTTTCTGGGTCAAGTCAGTCAATGGGCATGCAATAGCGCTGAAGTTAGCAACATAGCGACGATAATACCCGGCTAGTCCCAAGAAAAATCGAATTTCCGTCTTGGTCGTTGGTCGTACTGCGTTCCTAAGTTGGTCGACCTTTGAACTATCTGGTGTCAACGTGTCTTCGCTGAGGGTATGACCTAGGTAACTTAATTTTCTAAAACCTATATGGCACTTAGATGGTCGTGCGGTCAGTCCCGCTTGTCGAAGTCGCTCTAAAACGATTTTCAGTAAGATGATATGATCGTCCCAAGTCGCTGTCGCTAAAAGTAAATCGTCCATACAGTTTGAGACTCCGGTCCCCCTTAACGGTTCCAGTAATTTTCGCATCATGTGGGTGAAGACACCCGGCGCGGTCTGCACCCCGAATAGCATAACCACCCACTGGTAGGTCCCATCTGGAGTTGCGAAGGCCAAGTTTTGCTCTGTCTTCCTTCCGAACCGGAATTTGCCAGTACCCCTTAGACAAATCGATCTTCGAAAAGTATTTCGCTTTGGCCGCCCCGGCAAATATGGACTCAGGCTCAGGTAGCAGTTCTACCTGGAATTCCGTGATCCTGTTTAACTTCCTGTAATCGACGCAAAATCTGTGGGTACCGTCTTTCTTCTGCATCAACACAACCGGAGAGCTATACGCCGACTCAGCTGGTTCTGTAACTCCCAAGACTATCATAGCTTGAATTTCGTTTCGGACAGTTTCCAACTTCGCATAGGGTAACGGATATGGCTTCAACTTCACCGGCTTCTCATCCAGTAGCTTTAGTGTGAACTCCTCCAACTCCGTCTTGCCAGGTCGTTCTGTCAAGACGCTTGCCTAATCCTGGAGTAACGACTCCACTTCCTTACGTTGCTCTGACGTTAACGTTCTGTCAAGGACAACGTCGACGTAAGTTTCTTCCGTCGTCAAAGGACAACTAGGGAGTACTTCCGCTTCTCCTCCGTTGTCGTCGGGTTCTTCAATGACAACTGTAGCAACCACGAACTCAGTGGGTGTCTCTCTTTCACGGTAACGTTTAAAGAGATTTACGTGGTACAGCTTCTCCTTGTCTCCTACCCGGATACGGTAGTTCTGCCCACACTTTTTCTCCGTTACCATAAATGGTCCCCTCCACGAGACTTGAAGTTTGTTGTGCTCCAGCGGCAGCAACAACAACACCTTGTCACCCACCTCGAAGTGACGTTCCTTCATCTTTTATTGTAAAATTTGACTTGACGTCCCCTTGCGTCGCAGAGATTCTCATGAGCCAATTTGGAAACCTCTTCTAGCTTGTTGCGTAGATCAACAACGTACTGGTATGTGGTTCGCACTTCCTCGGATGCTTGCTCATCCGTCCATATCTGTTTTAATATAGCCATGGGTCCCCTGACTGTCCTCCCATAAACTAATTCAAAAGGTGAAAAACCTAAACTAGCCTGTGGCACTTCTCGATACGCAAACAGTATCGCCGGAAGGTATCAATCCCAGTCCCTGGGTCGACCTTCACAGAGCTTCTTCAGAGCCTGTTTCAAAGTTCCGTTGAAACGCTCCACCAAACCATTGCACTGCGGGTGATACGGGGTAGCTGTCAGGTGTCTAATGGACAGTAACCTATTTACCTCTTCCATCACCTGGCTCACAAACTGCGTCCCCTGGTCAGTCAGTATCTCATCCGGGACACCAACTCTCGACCAAACTCCTAACAAGACCTCAGCCACTGTGACTAAGTCAATGGTTTTCAAGGCCACGGCCTCCGGGTACCGGGTGGCGTAATCTACTATCGTTAGTATATAACGATTACTGCTTTCTGCCGCTGGCTTTATCGGACCTACTAGGTCCATCGCCACCCTCGAGAAAGGTTCATCAATCAGTGGGGTGGTTCCTAGTGGCACTGGGCGATGGGAGGTCTTAGGTGCCACCAGCTGACACTTGTCACACGACAAACAGAACCTCCTAACATCCTCATACACACCTGGCCAGTAGAATTCCCTCACCAACCTCTCTCTGGTCTTCGCCACGCCCATGTGGCTTCCAAGTAGACCCTCATGTGCCAGCCTAAGCACTTCTGCTCGTTTCGCTATAGGCACAACAACTTGCTTAAACGTATCTGTCCCTTTCCTGGCGTACCGATACAAAATAGTGCGTTTCGTCGCGAACTTCACCTCACCGTCTGGCGATTTCCGTATGGACCCCTCTTCTGCGTACCTGCGTATCTTGTTGAGAGACAAATCTTCCTTTTGAAGTTTCTTCAACTCGCCAGGTAGCAAATTGTCTGTGGGCGAAGTCGTGAGTATTTGCGTCTTTGACCTTGACCTTCGCTTCATAGCCCTCGTCTCAACGGACCCCACGTGTACAGGTGTACACGTCATAGGGTTAGGTTGTGGCAACACATACCTACACCCTCATATCACGTCATGAGACAGTCCCGACAAACACGCTGCTTGAATTCGCCCCTTTACATACGGCGAAGCAAGGTCTATGTTAACAACCGGGAGCGAATCTTTCGTCCGGTTAGCAAACTGGACTTCAACCGTCTCGCCTGTATAATCCCCAGGCTTGACATACCTACTATCTACAAAGGCCGGATAATTACAACCAGTATCAAACAGTACGGTTGCCCTCTCACCATTTATCGTAGCTACCGCTGTGTTAGTCAACTCCACTGGTTCCTGTTCCATAACAGTATTCGTAGTTACTGTATTAACCGTCGTCGGACGATACTTTCTACAATCCTTAACGACATGGCCTGGTCTGTTGCAGCCGTAACACACCGGCTCACCTTTCCTCCCTGTAGTATCCTTCTCCACCCCCTAAGTTTTCCCCGACCCACGGAAATGTTCTCGGCTAGGATTTCCGGCCCCTGGCCTCCTACCATTCTGACCATTCTGTCTTTGGGGTGCCACCTCAGTGGTCTTCCTATGCTCGCTGATGCCAGGTCGGTCCCTGCCACCCCAGGTGGCTGGACGCGAGTGTGCGCTCTCATAGCGCTCGGCCATCACGCTTATATCATCCATGGTTGAGAATTCACGCTCCGCTAAGAACACTATTAAGTCTTTCCGGTAGGTACTTAAAACGTGCTCTTTCAAAATTTCATCGCGTATGCCTTCATACGTTTGCGGGGTACCAGCCATTTTCATCCATTTATCAAAAATTACACGTGCGCGGTTATGGAATTGCGCGTGCGTTTCGGTAGCTCTTTTCGACGCTTTTCTAAAGAGTTTCCGAAACGTTTCCGCCGACACCTCATAGTGCCGTAGTAGAGCTTTCTTCAGTGCGTCGTAGTCGTCTACCTCGTTTGGCGTCATATTGTGGTAGACGTCTTTCGCGGCTCCCTGTAAGAATGCCTAAACATTGATAGCCCACTGGTCTTTGGGTATCTAATGAACCAGTGCCAACTTTTCGTACTGTGTCAAAAATTTGTCAATGATCTCGTCCTTGTCGTTGATCATGGGCATGGTGATCTGTATTGGTCGCCTG
>JAECUM010047463.1:0-16865 GCA_016617855.1 Megalonaias nervosa
GCTTTTTTGACAGAAACAAAGTAGCCTTGACGAAACTGGCAGATCCCCTCATCGACACTCAAACCAGAAAGCAAATCATTTTGAAACCTGGAGGTAGCAGTTCTCTTGGAGGTGTTATCATTCGCCCTCTCTTAAAATGCGATCCCAATGCCCCCAATGTTATCCCCAAGAAAAAGGCCACTCCCCGACCCAAATGTACCCAGAAGGGAAAGATCAGTGGTGTCAAGGCCAGGTCACAGCCTAAGAAAAGTCCCCAGAAAAAGAAAAAGAAAAATCCCCGGAAAAGACCCCAGAAAACAGCTTCTACCCGCAAGAGAGGCACTTAGGCCAGGGCGCAACCTTACATCCCCAAGTCAGGACCTACAGCGACAGTGAACGCGTCTCCATTAGTCTCAGGTTCTTCCACTTTTCCGTTGCTGGTGATGCAAGCCAAACACAGTTTGACACCCTTCTTCCCCATTTGATGAAACAATGGAAATCCGTGTCTCCAGGAACTTCTCCTCCAGCGGTGACATCCTGCAACGCTTTATTCGCTGTGGCAGCTGCTCACAAAGGATCTTACCTCAAAATCAAAGTCCAAGAGAGATCGGGCATGTCACAAGGTTTGCTGGATTTATCCCAGCAAGAATTGTCCCGATTTAGTCCGTTACGAACCTCTCCACGACACGTGATGCCTGTCATCAAGTTGATACGACGTAAAAACAGTTAGTGGCGAGGCATTCCCCTATAAAAAAAGACCGGTGGCAAACTATGGTCATCAGTGTTGTTATCCTGAACTCCAAAAGATGTCCCCTAAAAGAAGTGCACACCACCACCACCGTCGTTCTTCTGTGCAAAAAGGAAAAGGAAAAAGACAGTCTCGTCATTAGACGCTGTATCCGAAAAAAAAGCTTTACCAATTATCAACGTCTACCCACCAAAAAGACCCCATCGTCCAAGAGAAAGAGGAGCATCCAAAACGGAGAATTGTTTGTCGATATTGAAAAAGAAATAGTCACATTTTTGACGAAGCGAAAATTAGAGAGTTCGTCAAAAAAGACTGGTTGCAAACCCTTCGACCTACTCCAAGAAATAAGATAAAAGGTTGTGTGTGCCAAGTCATCGACGTCAGTGTATTTTGTGTGTGGGCCTTAACAAACAAAGATGTCACCCCCAAGAAGCCATTCCTCTTCTAACCCCAAAGGAAAGAGAAGGAAAGGACTGCCTCCTAGTTTAGCCAAACATTGGGACGTGCTGTCCGCCCCGTCCAAATCGCTTCCACCCATGCAAAAACAAATAAGTAAAACCACCTCCAAAGACGTCATCGATACCGTGTGAGAATGTTGTCTGAATGTCTTGAAAAGAACGATACCTTTGTCTCAACATCAGAAAGAATGCTCAGCCAAGCATCGACACGTTCTTCGCCAAATGGTCTAAAAGAAAATACCTATTCATCAACAGAAAAAGACGTTAGTACAACGCGGAGGATTTGTGCACCTCTTGTTAGCACCCTTGGTGAATGGAGTATTGGGAACAATGATTACAGGATTCAAGACGTGAGCTGCTTTACAAATGGTTCAAAGATAAAAAGAACCAAGAAGTAAAAAGGGGTCTCTGGAGTCAAAAGATCTCAGACGTGACCTTTGGAATCTGATGGAAGGACGAAAACTGACTTTAGTGCATTACAAACGATGGATGGAATTTCATCAATGTCAAGAACAACGGACCCCGCATTTACCTCCCAATCCTCATTTGACCGAGGTGCCCCAGTTACGACACGAATTGCAATCGTCGATGGATCGCTGGTATTTGTCGGAAAAATCGCAACGCTGCGGTCAAGTGTTCAGCGACTTCGACTCTTTCACCAGAAAGCTTCAGACAAAACAGCTCCACCGAAGTTTGTTTGATCCCCGGTAGAACTGAACCAAGGATTAAATTTGATCTTTGTATACTCCGATGTGGTGGAGTACAACGTGGTGGGGCACACCTCCGTACCGTTACTGCGAGTCATTCCTTTCAAAGTGGATTCTGCCACGGGCGCTGAGGAGGAAGGTGGAAACACCTATCACGTTCACTGCGAATTTATACATCCACACTATTTACCCGTCAGTACGTCGTATTTTGACACTGTCAACATTACTATAAAAGGAGATCTGGGACAAAATATTTCATTCACTAAAGAGAAAGTAACAGTGAAACTCCATTTTCGAAAATGATTCTCTAACGACTTGTAAATCACGTATCCTATGTACCGCGGAGTCGCGCGACAGCGATGACATGCAGAAATCGGTGTTTCGTTCGGTGGGCCGCGTTTTGAAACCGATGGTGACACGAGAATTGAGCGCCTTGAAAGATACCGCTTTAACGTAAGGCAAAGAATTTCTCCAAAATGCCATCATCGACAAGCAAAGCCGCAAAGAAGCTTTCTTGAGAGCAGGCAAAAATGTCTTGCTTCAAACTGGCAAAGACATTTTGGGTCGGCGCTAAACTCATATAAATGTCATGGACGCTGCCGAGTCAGGTGTTCCTGCTTCCCTGACGCAAATACAAAAACAAGGCAGTAAGAGACGACGAAAACACCCTCCAGAGGCTTTCACCCTACCAGAGCTAGAACGTCGAACAGGAAAAAAATAGAACTGTTCGAGAATTAGACCTTTTTGATTATTAAATCACAGAGAGACAAACAAATGATGCACCGATAGTCTTGCCATGTTCTAAGTGGGAAATGGATCTGTTTGCCATGCCGCACACTATGATGAGGATGCAAGAAGCCCAATGTGTAGAATTTCATCCCGTCTCCTCTATGACGGATTGAGCTCCCATCGGGTTTAAAATCAAAGGACAGCCCGAAATTACATCGATCTGAATAGCAGTTACTTGTACCTGAAAGTGAAAGTGAGCGAACCAATTAATCCGGACGGTCAGAACTAGAGGGCGATGAGGCAGTAACTCCCGTCAAACATTTAATGCATTAATTGTTCAGCGAAGTGAATTTGTCCTCGAATAAGAAACTGGTCAGCAGTTGCATGTTTACTTATTTTTACTAAGCGTACCTGGATAGTCTCTAGACGTACGGGATAGAAGCCAATAACACTCATCTGGATGCCTGCGTAGTATGTAAACATGACTAAAAGGGCCAGTTCGACGAGAAAATAACGACAATGAGGGATTTATTGCACGTAAAGAGAAAATCCGAAATTGCCATAGTTTAGAACTGATCGATCGTTTGCATTTTGACATGTGATTGCAAAAAAAGTATTTGCTGAACGGAGTCTATGTTCGCCTCGGATTGAATCGCCACGTTCCATTTGATGGCTGCGGCTGATACGGCATACAAAACCAAATCCGAAGAAGCCAAATTCTGCGTACGACGCGTGGAAGTGTTACCAAAAGCGGGAAAAGACATCAGTCACACTTTGAGCCGAACGACCGCTAAATATCCGATTCGACGTGTGGAAGTGAAAACCTTCACCATTCCCAACGGACGGCGATACATGATTAAAGATCGTCTGTTCCAGGGACAGTTACCCATACGTTTATTCATTGGCATCGTCGAGAATGAAGCCTTTAACGGAGCCCCCAATAAAAGTCCTTTCGACTTTCAGAAAATTAACGTGTCCAAAATCGAAGTCAGTCGCGATGGCAAAACCTTGTGTACCACATCTTTCGAACCTGCTTCGGTTGACACCTGGCAGTGCTGTATGTTGGACTGCACACTAAATTTGCTTGAATGTGTGTTGGGTCTATTCCCACTCAAGATAGCCTCAGAGCGCTGGCTGGTGCTGTATCGGAGTGGCATGTGGGTGCATTGTGTAACATGCTGCATGGGCGGACTGGAGACCCTACGGGATGAAGAAAGATAGTCCGGTAGTTCCGGCATGCCAACGAGTCTCCTCTTTTATTGAGGAGTGTACTGTTGAGGTTAAAAGTTAAGCACCTTACCCTTCAGTATTCAAGTCAATTCAGCAGCAGGTGTATTCAATCAGGTAGTTTGGGACTTAGTTGACCCACGACCTGATGGCTTAATTAGCAGTACTCTTTGAGTGCAGTAACGCGTGGGGGATGGGGAACGCATTCCTTCCCCCAGGAATAATTAGCAGGTATTAACAAGAGGCACATGCACTTAATGTGCGATCGCCTCTATAATCCAAAGATAATAAAAAGAGAGTCTGACCGACCATTGTTGGCTCGTCAACTTATGAAGATGTGTTCAAGGCTAGCAAAGCTGAACGAAACCTACGTGAATTTACATCGTCTCAGGCAAAACATGATACCCAAGCCCAATGAGACAGAGAATGTCAGAATTCTGAAAGTGGCCCAAGACCTGATAGAAGAGGTGTTTAAGGACGAAATCAAGAAAGAGCAAGAAGAATCGACTGAGAAGTATATACTTCAGAAACAGCTGAGAGAACAGCAACAGCAGCAGCAACAACATCAGGAACCAGACATACGTTTTGTGGACTGCCGTGTAGACAAGAACGAGTTCTCCTTCTCCTTCCGCAGAAGCAGATCCTATCCTGTGGGAAAGCCTGCAGCCAGACGGGAACAGCAATTATCAGGGTCACCCCCAACAATCTAGGAAAGAGATACTAGTCAATTGCCAAAATATTTCTCTGTCTTTGTGTGTTTGTGTGCAGGTCAAGAAAAAAGAAGTGTGCCTATAAACACTGCGTTTCTCTGACATGAAGGTAGTGTGGCTTTTATATGTAGGAGTGGTATTAAAGTGTGTTTGTAGGTGAAAAAAGTGAACGTGTGTCTTTTAGGTCCGCGCTTTCTATGTTTTTTGTTTTGTTTTGATATGCGTATTGTTAGTTTTGGTGAAAGGGGAATGTTTTTCTTCATCCTTCATGTCCGCGCTTCAAGCATATAAATCGCAGCGTTCGTCAGTCTGGCTACCCCAGCGTTTACTAGTTAACATGAGTAGAATTTCAAAATTGATAGAACTCCAAATGCACATGGAGTATGCCAGGCGCATCCTGGGCGAGCTTGCTATGGAGGCGATCCAGGAAAGTGCCCGGATAGAAGATTAGACCTCTGTGTGGGGTCAAGCCTGATGTGAGGACGCCACCGCCACCACGTCAGCCACAGCCACAGCCACAACCACACTAACCAGAACCAAGAGCCGCTGTCCCTGAGATAGAAGACTGGTGTGAAACAGAAGAAGAAGACAGAGGGAACAAGTCTTCACCATCCCTCAAAGTGAAGACTGGGATAGCGAAGCCACACAACCCTCCTCTGCGCTCTCAAGAACAAATATCATTTGGGAGAATTACTGGAGCCGCCGTTGCGTGTGTGGTTCCCGGCCTGGAAGATGCCAGCATTAACCAGGTATATTTGGAGTTAAAACACAGCCCTTCTCAGGGCTAGTCAGATCTCTTGAAAAGAGAGACTAATCAAATTGCCAATCATATACTAGTACGTTTGTGTGTGTGTGTACACGCGTACGTGTGTGTGTGTGTGTGTGTGTGTTCCTTAACAAACCCATTGTCCCTACACACCTGGGTGTTTGTTTTGTGCGAATATGGAGTAGTGTGACAATAAACACTGACTCCTTTGCTGGTGCGATTGTAGGCAGTGGTGTGTTTCGTAAATAAAAAAAAAAACTTTCCTTCTCCAGCTATGTATTGATAAAAGTATAGTGATTTTGTTAGTATTATTGTGTTGTTTTGTATAAAAATTTATTTTAGGTTAGCACTCTCATCACTGTGGATTATTTGGTAGATGATACGGGTAGTTGGTGAGAGGGGATGTTTTCCTTCACGTCCGTGCTTGAGACATATAATGTGCAGTGTTTGCCATTTGCGCCATTCAATACTGAATAAAAATGGCGATCAACTAATGGAACAAAATGATGATATTGCAAGAGGCAGTGGATGACGTGGGGATGGTGGAGAAATTTTGTGTTAGATTGGAGTATGGTGCCTATAGCCTTCACAGACGCAAGATGGAAATTAATAATTTGAAGAAGGCCAAGGAAAGACAGAAATACCTAAGCAAACAGGAAAAGTAGGAGATGGAGGACGAAGTGGATAAAGAACAAATGAAAAGATGGAATGAAAGAATGGAAAAAGAAGAGGAAAACGAGAAGTGGAAAAAAGAGGAGGAGAAGGAGAAAGAGGAGAAAAAATGAGAAAAAGAAGACTAATGTAGTAGAGAAAACAAGATGCTGGTAGAGAAGAAGAAATTCGAAATAGAAACCCAATGGCCCTTTTCAGGGCCACTAATATGCCTAGAAAAGACATCTATTCTCTCTTGCCTAAAAATGCTTCAGTCGATTTTTGGTGTGATAGATTTATGTTCATAAATCTATGTTTGTGTATTTGTTTTCTTTGTCTCTGTCTATATCTCTATACATGTTTTTATGTCTATGTCTCTATTGTATTTGTCCCTACCTAGAGTAGTGCGTATTCAAGTCAACCCCTTGCCACACTGTTGCGCCCGATTGAAGTCAGCCACTTGCAACATTGTTGCCAGTGTCCAGTACCGTGACGTCACCCCTGTTCCATTCCTATAGACCCTAGACAGTCCCAATTCATTGTCGCTAAGTTAAATTCTCATTGACCCTAGACAGTCCCGCCCATGTTAAGGTCCCATAGACCCTATATTCCAAACGATCAAATTTGACGCTAAGGTCCCATAGTCAGATGTGCAGTTAATCCCAGTATTTGTAAAGGAGGTGGAGCCTATGACGCCAAAAAGCGAACAGTATACCTTTCAAGTCACTTGATGCTAAATATTAGTAATGTTTATACACTGCTTGTCCTGAGCGGGGAATTTCCGTGAGATTTTAAACATTAAAGGTGACACGTTTATTCCACAAAGAAGCAAAATACTAACTTTAATGTAACAGAATTGGCCTTGAATTAAAAGAAATGAAGTCGTTTCATTTTAAAGCTGAAGTTACTCAAACTGATAAAAATTGCATAATCGCCAGTCACTATAAGTTTTGCTAAAGAAAACGAATGAAGTTAACCATGATCATATTGTGACTAGCTTCGAAACAGATTTGACATATTCTCTTAATTGTATGATCAGGCCATACATTACAAAATGAAGATAACGCGTAGGTTTTGGACTGGATCCGAATTTTATCGCGCAAACTATAAATGGAAACCCTTTAAGCAAATGTTAAATATTTTATCCACATCTCGAATTTCACTCGTCTCAGAAGTTTTCAACTTACCCTAGTGCTTAGCCTATAGCTAGATAATCATTTGGTAGTATTTTGCAGACCAGAGGTTATTGACTACATAAGACATTTTACCACCAACCTAAATCTGCTTACTCACAAACGCCCCCCCCCCCGAAAAAAAAAATATTAACATATGAACTCTTTTAATTATGCATTAACTGTAGTATAAATGTAATCTGGATAAGACTGCTATAGGAAGGATAGACCTCCAACTTATCTGAAATTTATATAATTTACTTAAATTTGCATGCTAAGGAAATGTCAAGTACGAGTCCGATGCATTGTCCGACTAATGTCAGTTGTTCTTATAAACTTTCTAGAACTGATAACACGAACAGATTACCCGATGGCCATGTTGGAAATATAGATTCTTTCTCCTTATACTTGACAAAATAAATCGGCTGTTTTAATGACGTGACTGGTTGTGCCCAGCGGATGAATTTGGTGTGCAGATAAGGATAAACAAGCATCGTGTTGATATCCCCTGTGTTGGAATAAATTGGACAATCATATTTGCAGGTTACGATCCAGTTTCAACCTATATGGTGTGTATTTTAGGTGTACTTGCAATACTTTCAAAAGATCAAATCTCTCCAATGAATATAGGTGAAGAGTCTAATCAAGTGAACTGTTCCACTCTGCGAGGACGTCCGCACCAGATTTTATACGATTTTGGAAACGACTTAAGTACCAAGCCAATATGAGCGTTAGGTTAAAGGAACTTTACATTCGTCAATTTCACATCATGTTGCAGCCCTTACCAAACAAACTACATCATATTACCAGACCGTTGGAATGTATCAGGTCCGCATTACTGTAGAGAGACCTGTACGTTGCAGAGAAACGTAACTCATCTATGCTAATTTTAATTCTCGATAACGCAATATATGATCGCGTAGTAGCAATTATAACCGTCTAGTTTCCAATTTATAACACAGTCAAGCCAATTTAGATAGCCCATGATCTGTGGCTTTTGTATACTTTTGTATGTAGCAAAATTGTAATGAATGTTATAATATTTCATTATCATCATTAGTTTTCAACTTCAGCAGCAGAGAGGGTGAACAGACCATTTGGGGTTTGCACATATTTTGAAAAAATAAACCTTCCTACGAAGGCTAAAAAAACAAGGTCAATGACGCTAAACCAAAATCTCTAACCGAGACTATTTCCATACGGTTGAGAACGGATAATAAATCGTTTGGGTTAGCTCAGTTTTATTATCCATCGCTGACGTAATTTTTTTCAAATTTGTATGCGATTTCGTTTACGCGTTGGTCACTCATTATTGGTCATTCACCCTCTCTGCTGCTATAAATTAAACAGCCAGTATAAATATTATTAATACATGAATATTGGAGAACCACACTCAACTAGATTAGCTCGAGAGCGACTACAGGCAATCAAAAAATATTTACCCGTCCGTGATTTAGTCAAGCAACAACTACAATCACGTCAGGAATCTCAAGTTGAATTTGCAGAGGATACAAAACAATTATTTAAACCTATTACAGAAACAACTAAAAGTCTTGTTCCTACGTTAGAGAAAACCGCTGAAGCAACTGGAAAAATAGCAGAGGAAACTAAGAAAACGAAAAAGATTTTACTGAAGCTTCCAGGTGAAATAGCTGCTGCTCAACAAATGCGAGAAATACTTGAAGGTATTGAACAAGTTCGTGGTGAAATAGGTGATATAAAGGATCGTACACAAGAACCAGAAAAACTAGAAGAAGAACAAACAAGAGAAAGAACTGATATAAGTGACAAATTTACCAAAGATGCTATTATTAGTATTACAGGGGCTAAAAATGTAGAAGGATTAGCTGAGATTGCTGTGAAAAGCTATAATGATCGAGGACAGTTTTTAAAACGTGAATATGCTGATAAACCTATAAGTCGTGAAACCTGGTACAAATGGATATTTCGTACACATTACAAAGTTGATCAGGCCAGAAATGATGATCCAAAATATATGGAATATATTCATACAGTAGATAATTATATTTCGTTTGTACAATTACCGCCAAAACAACAACAACAACAATTAATGCAACAAAAACAAGGAAAAAAACAAGGAAAAAAACCAAAACCATTTGAGCATCACTTCGTGATTATCCAGTATCACCGAAACCAGGAGAGAAAACTGGTGAGGAAGAAGAATATTATGATATTCCTGGTGCAACTGGAAGTGGTTTAGGGAGTGGCCTTATTACTTGCCCCAATAATGTTCTTGCTGATGTTGATCGACTAGAAATCCTCATTGGAGGAAAACGAGCTGGTAATAATTCCCCAGAAATCATTAATGAAGCAGCTGATATTTGTAAACGATTATTTACAGGTGGAATTATGGATATTAATGTATATCGGTCTCTCATTAATGAAATCGCCGATGACTACCATAGTGACTAAGTCATGTGGATTGAGTATGTAATTAAATACAGCTATTATAATAAAATGATCGTACATAATACTCAACGTGGACCAACCATGGTCAGGGCAGTAAATTCTCGATTACCAGTATACAAAACAACCTACGGAGATGGACTAGGCGATATTGTTCAAGGTCTGTTTCGAAGGATAGCCCCAAAAGCAATACCGATTGCAAAGCAACTGGGAATGAAAGCTATTGATGTTGTTCGTGAAAAAGGTATTGGTGCTGTTGGTGATGTTGCTAGTAAAGCATTCTCAGCAATCAAAGATAGACTAGCACGATTAATACGACGAAAGCCTCAACCTGTAAAATTACCTAGCACTGAAGAAATGCCTGCAAATGTCAGCAAAATAATAAATCAAACTGCTAATCAAAAACTAGCAGAGTTGGCTGATGTACCATTATCAGAACAAGAAAAAAATATAACCGCTAGTCTGATAGCAGGATGTGGTCTTCGTTTTAGACGATAATAGTTATAATAAAGATGTTCAAACGTATATCTGATCCAGCGTTCGACATGGATGCACCAGTACTCAAGGATGAGTCTGTGCGTGATTATCAATATTATTCTTACGACGCACGAGTTCCAGATCAGCGTGGAAGAATTGAACTTCAGGTTCAAGATACAAGTAGGTATTTCTTACCCGCTGAGGCATTTATTGACGTAGAAGGTGAAATTTTAAATAACGCTGCTCCTGCAGCACCAGTAGCATATTCAGCTGATGTTAGGGTTGGTTTTGTTAATAATGGTATTATGGCATTATTTGATAGCGCTGTGTATATGATTGATGGAAAAAATATTGAATCAATTCAGAAAGACGTTGACGTTGCTACAATACTTAGTCTTGCGAGATACAGCGACGATTATTCAAGATCGGCTGGTCCATCAATGATGTTTGCAAAGGATACAACCAATTTTCCTGATCACAGAAACGTAACCATAGGTAATGTAAGAGCTGCAGGAGGAGCTGCTGATGGTCCTGCAGTATTATCAATGAATGAAAATTTCAACTTAGGATTTGCAGCACCTCGAGCAATGTTAAAAGGTTATAGGAGAACATTTTCATGTTCAATTCCACTTTCACACATATTTGGATTCTGTAGAAACGTCAGAAAAGTTATTTTTGGAGCCAAACATACGGTTGTACTAGTACGAAAAGCCACGGACAATGATGCATTATGGAGACCCATTGGTGATCCTGGTAAAGTAATTCTTACTAAGCTTTCATTATGGATGCCAGTGATGGCTCCATCAATATCTGAAGAAGACCGGTTGCTATCTTTTATGAGTCAAGGCGGTAAATCAATGTTGTCATGGTTGACAATGACCACAGATGCTACCCAGAGTAATATTGATGGTTTATTCACGTGGCAGATAGCTTCCCAGCAAGGTGTTTCTGCACCACGGCATATATTTATTGCATTACAAGATGCTGCACGGGTGAATGATCAAACACGTAGTATTATGATATTTGACAATCTTGGTGTTTCTGAGGTTTCATTAAGGATAAATGTACATCAAGAACCAGCTGAGGGTATATTACTGAATTTCGATCAAAATCATGTAGCACGTGTATATCATCGTCTTATGTCGTTTATGGGGCGTGATCAGAACATTGATACTGGTTTACAAATTTCGCAGCTAGATTTTACAACCTTATATCCGATTTATTACTTTTCACTCGAACATTTAGATTTAACCAGACAATCAGTAGTTGATATACACTTTCGAGCTCGTGTGACAATAGGAGCTATTGCTAATTACAGAGCAATAGCCGTTATCCTCAGCGATAAATCGATGTTACTTGAATATGCTGGTGGACGAATGAGAGTCGTTGATGCCCCAGTAGAAAATATGTAACACGTAATTAGATCATCTATTATGATTATAATGCCATATCATCACGTTAGTGTTACCCTGACTTCTGGTCAGATTAAAAGGCTACAATCAGCATGAAAAAATAACTGTGGAATAAAAATATCGCTAAAAAAAGAACAGATGAGCGGTTCAAATAAATTATCGTTGACCGAGCGTTAATTCAGAAACTTCAATGAAGCCAAAAAATCAAATAAAGGTCTAAAACCTTATCTTTCTGCGGGAGCTATCAAAGACATCGCTAAGACGGGTGGTATATTTCCACTTCTCGCAGCTATACCAGCATTAATAGCCGCTGCAGCCCCAGCTGTTGCAAAAGCAGCTGCATTAGGCGCTGTTGGAACCGCTGGTTGAATGGCATTAAAGAAAGCAACCGGACAGGGAATAAGAAGAACATCCAAAAAAAAAGGGAAGAGGTCTAAGATTACCAGGGACCCCATATTCTTACGGAAAGGGTCTAAGACTTCCCGGGACAGTTTACTGATATCGCCTATGTCCAATTTTGATTTGCTCGACACTGCCAAAAAACTAAAAATAAAAAACTTTAGAGGTGTTTTTATGCGCGATCAATTACCTAGAACTGCTAGCAGTTCTGAAACTGGTATTATTAATCTCGACAAAAGCTCTGGACCAGGCACGCATTGGGTTGGATGTGCAATTGATCCACGTGGAATTATTTATTTCGATTCATATGGATTAGCGCCAGCAAAGGAATTACTTCATTATGTCAGCAATAATATTGCTCCAATTTTGTATTCAACGTTACCAACACAAACATTAACTGATCCACCAATATGTGGTCGTGAAGTACTTAATGTACTTGATGCTATATCAGAATCAACAAAACCACCTCATAAAGTCGTGCATGAATATACCACATTGTCACATTTAAACAGACATTGATAAATATAATGGTAGATATTTACGGAAGATCTACTCGTGGTAAAGCTCAGCAGCAAGCTGATTTATCTACATATGCAACTCTTGATCAGCTCAGAAATGAAATCGATGATTTATTAAATATGATAAGTGTGGATCAAAATGAAGTCGTTGTTTTTCAGGACAAACAAGGACGATTACAAACGAGTAACATACAACTGCCAGATGTACTCATACGAATTCCTACCGCAGTTGTTGATAATATCGTTGTTTTCTCCGATCAAGGTAAAATACAAGATTCTGGTAAGTCAGTTAACGATTTTATCAAGCGAACCGGTGATTCATTCACGAATTACACTATCATGAATCGAAATAAAATTATAGACCTTGGAAATCCAACCGTAGATACAGACGCCGCAACAAAAAAATATGTCGACGATCAAGAATCTAAGTACGTGTTAGTCAACGGTGGTATAATGCGTGCATTTCTCAACATGAATAATAATGGTATTAATAATCTTAGAACACCAGAATCTGATTTTGACGCTGCAACGAAGAAATATGTAGACGATAGCAACATTCCTACGACAACTCAATGGTACTTTTACTAGACATGTGGAAACGTTTTTAAATTTTCGTAGAAACATAAACAAAACTATTAAAGATTTTTTTGGGGAACAACCAACCGTTGACATACAACTAGCCGACGTTAACATGAAACTCAATGATATTGTTAGTGGAATACCTAATATTGTTCAAAAAACTAATCTGATTAAAATTCCTCACAATCAGATCGTCAATATCGTGTACACAGTAGCATCAGGATCAACAACATGGACCCCACAAAATAACACTCTCGAACATACCGCAGAAGTAACTGGTTTATACAGGTTATCTATGCACGGTTCGGAAATTACTGCGGCAACTTCATTATTACCGAATGCATATCATAATCCTCTATTGGTGATGCTAACCAAGAACATCAAAGAAATCTTTACGGTAACATCAACGGAAATACCCCCGAGACGTTACTGGTGGTTCCTAGAATTCGTAGCTGAAACTTAATTAAATGACGTTGTCAGTATAATGAATCAAGTTAATGAGTCACTTATCGACGTTCAACGTCACAGATACGCTCAAGTATGTGAGTGTCAAACCAAACTAAAAAATATCATCGACGATTATACAATAAAAGTAAAAAAATATCGCAGACGTATGGTTGTCATTGATGTAATCGTTTACTCAGTTTCCGCTGTTGTTGCTGGATCCGTATTATTATTATCAACGATAACAATGACAGCGCCTGCAGTTATAGCAATCGTCGTTTCAACGGCAACAACATGCGCAGGTATTTTCAGTATTATCGCTAAGAAGATAGCTACATGTACAAATGATAAATTGCACGAGTATATAATAAAATTACACACAGCAGCAGCGGCGTATTCTAAACTATCATCGTATTTTTCTGTGTATCTCAGCTATGGTAAAATATCTGATGAGGAGTTCGCAACGATAATGAAAACCTATGATGAAGCATTCAGAATCGCTGACAATAATCAAGGTGAATTAAATAATAACAATAATAATAATGACTGAGTCTTCAGCAGCGTCGCGAGAATTACTTCAACAGATCGGCACTAATACAACACCGTCAAAAACTACAATGATTTCATTAAGTTCGACCAATCCTGAATTTAGCGTTAACTTTCCAACCGCAATTCCTGCAAAAGAAATAGCATTAGCACAGTTACGGGTTTATTATAGCTGGCCAAACATTAGATCAAAACCATTTGGTGGACTACAGCCAAATAATTCATTAGTATTCGCAAATAAGAATAAACCTGATGAAACTCTTGATTGGCAAGTAGTTAGTATTCCAACAGGCAGTTATCAAATAGAACAGATCAACGATGAATTCCAACGCAGAATTAAATCCATTACAGGAAAAGAATCAAAAATAGCGATTACTGTTTACGAACCAACATTATCAGCGGCGATTGAAATAAATTCCCCTGATTATCTCGTAGACATTTATCAAAGTTCGTTTAGATCAGTATTAGGATGGCCTGATATCCCACCGGTTTATCAAGGACCACCAGAACCACAACGATCTGATTTCGTCACGGATAAAAGAATATTTATAAACCTTCCAGAATATCGAAAAGTAAAAGATGCTTGGCCATGGCAACGATATTTTGGTGATAATAGAGCTATACATTATATAGATAGAATAGAAAACTATTTTACAAAATCAATTTTTGATGAAGAGAAAAATGAAATAATAACACTTGATATTGATGAAATAAATTCATATGCTAATACAATTAAATCTGAAGATGAACGTGTATTTAATAATCTACAAAATTTATTTTCAAGCATTAATGTTTCTTACAGCGATGATTTAAAAAATCAAATAATTGCCTCAGTACAACATTTGAATCAAGTTGCTTCAGATCTAGAGTTCACGAATAATATTATTGTTAACAGAGAAAAAAGATTAGTAAACCCTAGAACTGCATATGTTATAAATTACATAGTTAACAAAGACGATCCAGAACAGCTTGTTGCATTCAATCATTTATTTACAACAGTATTTCTTAAATATTTCGGAATTACACGAGAACAACTACCAACATTTATAATTCCCGGATTTAGCTCTTCAGAGTTAAAGAAATCAGTTAATGATTTTATTGATGAACAGTTTAAAAGAATATGTGATTCATTTAGAAAATTAAGCCCACCACCGGTTATTCTTAAACATAACAACGATCCAGACGGTGGAGGCCGTCATATATCGCCAGGCATTGTTAATATAACATCAACGATGGCGGTCAATCTAGTATGTGATGTAATTGATGGCAGCTATCAAGTAGACCTTGAGAAATCTAGCCAGGCCCAGCAAGGATATATATTATACTCATTCTGTCCTCAAGCTCTGCCTGGGTGGTTAATTGTATCTGAACCAATTAACCCCGTTTATCTACGTGTAAATAATCCGTTATTGTCGAGAATAAATTTCAAACTTACAGACCAGACAGGATACATTTTGGATCTACGAGGAGAATCACTTAATATTAATTTGTATATACGCTCGTAGAGTAAATATTGCAGTTGTCGTACTTATACTAATGGAACCCAACAGTACATGTGATAGCGCACCAACATTGTTTTTGATAATAATATTTTTTACATATTGTTCGTTTAGCGAATAAATTCTTTTGCAATCGGCGCATTATTCAGAAAATATTATAGATCTGAGAAAATTTACTTGTTTTTTTAGTCATTTTTGCTTGTTTTTCGCTTGTTTTTTTAGTTAAATTTCTAACCTCGTACGGGTCAAACCCCCAGCGTTTCTCTAATGATTTTCATGTTTTTTGACATTTTTACGAAAAAATAACAAATGGCAAGCAAACAACAGCAAATAATCATTAAAAAACGAGCAACAAATGATCAAAATTATACATGTTTGGGACGAAAATGTCAAAAAACACGAAAATCATTTAGAGAAACCCTGGGGTTTTTGCCCTCAGAGTTTTTCAAAATCTAGTCGATTTTCGTTGATTTTTGGGCACTTTTCATGCAAAAAACGAGATTTTCGAGCAAACAAAACGGCAAAAAACGAGGTTTTTGAACAAAATCAGCGAATAAAAAAAAACACTAAATATTTTAATCAGCACAACATGCTCTGATTTGTAACTGTAACGTCATTGTTTGTAGAATCCTTGGCAGGTCTCTATCTACACATTTATTATACATTTTCTCTCAAAACACAGATGAAAATTATTTTTTTCACTGATTTTCTCATGGTAATTGATTATATAATGAAGCGCGATAACTCTGCTCCGTCTCTGTAGAGCAAATTAAACGATTATCTCCCTTGTAATACATGTTATTTATAATCGCGTTATTTCAGTCTCTATACAGACAAGATATATATCATTTTAAAATAATTATTTAGTGATCTATCTGTTCTCTGTAAGCATCGCTGTTAGTGAAGCAGCATTTTGTAACAGAGAGAGATATTGATGCATCTTTTGACTCTGATAACCTTAAATTCACGTCATTTTATACAATGCGCTGAATCTCAAATCAAGGTTATTTTTAGTTCGTGTAACACATGTATTATTTACGTAACGAACGGTAACTCATGCAGAAGATATAATATTTTATACAGTGTTGTATAAAATATGTTTGAAATTTAAAGTAAATTCACGTTATAGTTCTACAATAACTAATTTTATTCAGTGTCTTGTTGAGTTAGCTATATAATAATTTTAAAACGTATATATTTATGAATCGGGAAGGTGGTGCAATGGTATAGTATTGTGTTCTCGTACTCAAGGTCCGTAGTTCGAGACTCGTGACTGCCACTTGGCGGCGTGGGGGATTTTGATGCCGTTTTTTAAGTGGGGGGCGCAAGCAACCCTTGAGATTTCATGTACCCCTCACCATGTTGAACAACGTGGTGAGTGCATTTTTGCATTTACCCGGGGTTTGATTTGGAGGGG
>JAECUM010047464.1:0-34900 GCA_016617855.1 Megalonaias nervosa
ATATATATATAACCAGAAGGAAAATATAGAAGGAACAATGATAAAAAATAACATGCTAAGAATTGGAATTATTTACATTTTACTAGCACCTTTGACATGATTTATCCATCGCAACACTGGTAGTCTAACAGTTGTAAATAAGCGAGTAGTTGAAGATCAGTGTGGACAATTTCATAATGTTAAAGTTCCGGTCAAAATTCCAGGTCTCCACATTCTCTCTTCAAAACACTGAATTGTCGTTTCAATATTCCTCTTCCAATTAGGTATTGACGAATAAGTGGAAAAATCTCCAAGTTAGTAATTAACAAGAACACGGCATACATATTTAACCAAACCAATGCTCTCACACCCAAGTATCAAGAAATCAAGAATTCTTCTGGTTAGCATAATTTTCTTTGCCAAAGAACCTATTGCTCTGCAGATTTTTATGTAAACTCCTAATTTGTTTTTATCTACATATCCCTAACCTGAACAGTCTGAAATTACTTACTATTATCTCCTTAGGCGAACGCTGATCGAGACCTTGCACCTTCTTGCAGCTCGTCTCTGTCAAAGATCTAGGTCGTAAACCTGTGACTGAGTCTAACTTGACCACAGTTTGCATTAATACTTCATAGCAGGCAAAGTTATTTTTGTACAGGTTTTAGCACTGTTGTTTGGGTTCATACCAACCTTTCCTATGACGACCCCTACAAGAGAATAGAATGTTGACCTTCCTTTTTCACCAGCATTTTTCACTGTAACAATATTAGAAAGGTGTGAAGAAGGAGTGACCCCAACACACATTCTTGATGACACGATTCGACAGGAATCTGCTTTGCTTAGAGCGTGAACGAGGTTTCTTGGAGGATATAACAATATTGCTTTAATCAGCTTTGTATTGCAGTCTCCAATTTGTTGCAAAATCCCTAAGTTTCGAGGTAGAATAACCATGACACTGAATGATGAAGACAGCAGGGTCATGTCGTCAGTTAGTAGAACACATTGGATGATGAGGACAGCAGGGTCATGTCGTCAGTTAGTAGAACACACTGGATGATGAGGATAGCAGGGTCATGTCGTCAGTTAGTAGAACACATTCAATGATGAGGACAGCAGGGTCATGTCGTCAGTTAGTAGAACACATTGGATGATTACGGTACCAAATTTTACAGTAGCTTTTGTTTACTCAAATAAGGATGTTAAGCCGTTTATCAAGACAAAGAATAACCCAGCCATACCCCATGTTCAATGAGATTTTTTTCGAACGTTGACTGTTGAGCAAATCAAGAATCCTGACGTCACAAAGAGAAGTATTAATAAATATCCACAAGTTTCCTTTTATTCTAAGAAAACAATGTTTATAGAAAAGGCCATCATGCCATACAATATTGAAGGCCTTCGCATTGTCTTAGAATGCAACATATACTTTTGAGTGTCTTTCAAAATAGTCGACTATTCCCTTTTTTATTATAAAGGCCGCGGTAATGCCACTATATGGATCTCGAGATTCCTGTTGTAACGGGTGAGGAAATATCTTCCTTTCATTAAATCTAGTAAGTCTCTTCAACACTGTTTTTTAAAATACTTTTTGAAAAACGGGAACGATTGAAATGTCTGCGTGTATTCTAACATGACCATATAATTTATCTTTCTTCAAATCTTCACAGCGTATTCAGTGTCATTTTGCATTGCTACCACGCAACAATTTGTCTGCTCCTCATTCAACATTAGAATCCCCCATAGTCTTCAAGGTATTTATAATTTCATTAGTAAAATATTCGGTGAAATGATCGTCTACTGTTTCATTTCTTAGTTTATCAAAATGCGGTCGCCATGCGTCACGAATCAAATGAGGATCTCGAATTATATCTCCGTTCGCTTTCAGTTCAAAGATATGTCGTCTCTGACCCTTCATATATAGTCTTACTATTATAAAAATCTCCCGTACATCCAAATTCTGCAGCATTTACAAACTCATTGAATTGTTCCCGTTCGTACCTTGTGGTAGAGCGTCCGCTTTGGATGCGGGAGGTCGCGGGTTCGAACTCCGCCCGAGTCATACCAAAGACTTTCAAAAATAGTACTGACAGCTGCCTCGCTTGGCGCTCAGCATTAGGAGGTTAGTGTTAGGACTAGTTGGCCTGGTGTCAGGATAATGTGACTTGGTGGGACATCATGCTACATGTAAGCGGCATGACGCCCCAGTGCTAAACACCACTATAAACTGTCACACTACAGACATCGTAGCGATATGAATGAAAATTTTTTAAAGCTACGTTAAAAATCTAAATCACACACACACGCTATCTTTTTGTTTGGTATAAATGGATCTGTGAACTTTTTCTTCGCACGCTTGTATTATGCATATGACATATAGTGTATACGACTGTGACGTTCGTTTTTTATCAATAAAGTTCGTTTTCTTCTCATCTCTTTATGCAACTCAGCTACGTTAAGAGGTTTTTAATAGGGTTTCTGATGGTTTGGAAGGTTTTCTTTGCGAGAGTTGAATCACCTGAATCGCGCGAAACAGTTGCAACAGTAAGAAGGGTGTATTGTATATCTGCTATGTCGTATATATTTTATATTTAATGATTCTATTTGTTCATTGATTTCACTTTTATACAACTCGAACGGTTCCGTAGAAGCTTTTCACCTACTGATTATAACCGGATGGTGCGAAAAAGTCGATTCCCAGAATGTGTCAGGAATCATCAACTGTACGCTCATAGGTAAGTGATCAAAGAGATTTAGATGATGATCATCTTCAATATTAACACTACTGACTAAATTTACTTTGGAAGATGGTACGAGAATATAATCAGTCACGGATGAGTACTGGCCGTCAGGTGAGCAAAGTGTATATCATGGCATTCCAGACATTGGCTTACTACTTTTTGAGATTTGATGCCCAGTTTCACAAAAGGAATGCAACAAATAACCTTTATGGTGTTCACTTTTCGGAACCACTTCTTTCCGCAGCTCTGCATTCAGGTCACCACAAATAATCACAAGATTTGCCTGATTGTTATCATTAAAAAGGAATTCCATTGTTTTCATTACTTCCTTATAATCCTCTAAAGAGGCATCAATTCAATGAAACCAAAAATCGAACATGAATAATTTGCAAGCTCGTATATTAATTTTTAACTGCAATAATTCTGTTGTTTCACACTTTATGCATTGGGCAGACCGGCAGCGACTTTCGTTAGAGAATCGCCGAGACGCATCTGAATTATGTTATCCGATGGAGGGAAAGCAGTAAATTCTATGTGGATGCTCTGTAGAAAGTGCAGTTGTTCTAGAGATAGCCAATGCTCTATCATTCACACAATATCTAAATCTTTGAATAAAGAACAAAGATAAAATGCCCTTCATGTTCCACGTCAATATGTTTAGACATGTTATGCAAATTATAACCAAACATTCAACCGCAGGTAGAATGCCTGTACGGGGTCATTGATGTATCATACCATTAACTGGCTAATGCAAACTTGGGTCAAAACCCCTGTTACAAAGTTCTGCCGAGTGGCGTTTTCGGGACATTAACTCGAACGGTTTAAGATTTTCTTTTTCATTTGACCATTTTTGTAGCATACGAACATTCTAACTTTCACTCCTTAATTGTACACATGTCTGTACCTTACTTGACCGTTTTCCGCCTTAATTCCAGATCGCAACAGTCATTTTGTTTTCGGGCTCCTCTTCGGTCATCTGAATGCCATAGGGCTAGTATGTAACTGAATTGGTTTAGATACCTTATAGGCAAGATTCAGTCATATGTTGTGACTGGGGCTAATTCTAGTAGCCGATGGCTGGCTTTGATTTGCTGTATTTTCTTTCTCATTCTGTCTTCTTTTGACCTGTTTTGGCTTTTTTTTTTCTACTGCCAGTATCACACTGTGTGCTGTAGTGCTTTGGGTTTTTGATGCCGGAGTTTGCTACACCTCTGAACTTCGATTCTCTACTGTGGGATACCTGACGATACCTAAGCAAGTATTTCTGTAATCCTATTCCTCTGACAAAGTTGTGCTACGAGACTCTTGATGTTGGTGATCGATTACAATTCTCGTCGGTGTTGTATTGGTGCACTTGGTGTTTTCGTAGGTAGGTAAGACGAATTGGTCATCATTGCATACCAGCAAGACTGCTGTATTACATTTGTAAGTTGAAATCAAATTCGACGTATCAATTAGCTTCTAGTTTACGGCTTACAGCTTTTCAATTATATTGCCTGACTCTATATTACCACTGCCGTTAAATGTAGGTCTGCTTCCAATCGTAGTTCTGATTCCCTCGCCTTATAAGTGCCAGGATAGAGTCATTTTATTTTCTTGTCCTTGCTTTAGTTCATTTCATTCAAACGACCGATATCTCTTCTCGTTCTCTTCATTTTTCCATAATATTTACACAACTGACGTTTAGTTCGTCCTTTACAAATTGTTTTAGATCAATAAATGTTTTCTATTGTAGTATGGTTCATCTTAGCTATTATTTCCCAAATTGTTTGTCCATGCATTGCGCTTTGACCGATCCACATCACGTGAATGTCTAATTTCTTGCAGATTCGTTATATAGCATAGACTTTCGAGTCTACTATGTTTGCTTTTACAATACCCATACACATATGCTCTCACTTCATTAGTGTTACCATGCCTTCTAGAATTGAAACAGTGCATATATATTATCTAGTACATGATGTTTCTATAGAAACGCGATGTCCTCTCCACCAGCCGGTCAGAGTGTGTGTGTGTGATTTGGATTTTTAACGTAGCTTTAAAAAAATTTTCAGTCATATCGCTACGACGTCTGCAGTGTGCAAGTTTATAATGATGTCTATCACTGCGGCGTCATGCCACAGACATGTAGCACGATGTCCCACCAAGTCACATTATCCTGACACCAGGCCAACCAGTCCTAACACTAACTTCTTAATGCTGAGCGCCAAGCGAGGCAGCTGTTAGTACCATTTTTTAAAGTCTTTGGTATGACTCGGCCGGGGTTCGAACCCGCGACCTCCCGCATCCGAGGCAGACGCTCTAGCCACTAGGCCACCGAAGTGGTCACAGAGATAGCCTAAATTGTTGAACCTACCAATATCATGCAATGAAATAGCTCTCGCTTAAATGATCATCTGTCTAATTTACCATATTTTTCTTTTTCTCTGCAAAAATGTTACGCTCTGATTACGATGCTAGTGGTTCATAGCTTAATTACAAAAATCTGGTGACTGTGTAAGGTATTCATAGCCAGTGGCGTCACTAGGGGGGTGCGGGGGGTGCGGACCGCACCGGGTGACACCATCAGAGGGGGTGACACCAAAATGACTATAAAATGTTTGAATTTTTGTGTAGAAAGGAGGTCCATGGGGGTGACACCATGAGTTACCGCACATGACTGTCTATAAAAGTTTTGAATTTTTGTGCAAGAAGGGGGTCAGTGGGGGTGACATCGTGAGTTACTGCACATGACTGTCTATAAAATTTTCAATTTGTGTGCAGGAGGGAGGTCCATGGGGGTCACATCATGAGTTACTATATTGGGTGACAACAACTCTAGTGACGCCACTGTTCATAATATAAACTTTTCCCTGTGAATTAATACATCAAGCGGAACTCGACATAACTACTTAGAGTTGTTTTTCACTTACTTTTCATGCAACAGGCTACTGATCAACTGGATGAATAAGTGAACTCAACGTACGAATGGATGAGTCTACATAAGAATTCATTGTGTATTCAATGTTCATGCAATATCAAGTAACATAAAATAATAAAACTCAAACACTGATTGTTGAAACAAAATGCAGATGTTGTGAAAATAGCAGTAAACGTTCTGTGTGGTCTTCGCATACAACGATTGGATGGTTTTTGTATTGTTAACTTTTGTATCACTGACGCGCAGAAGCAATTGCATTTGATTGAGGAAGTGAAAATAGATCCGACAATTTGCAGCCAAGGTAAACCATCGTAACACTCTCAAAAAAAGACCAGTGACCAGTGTCTCTCTTACAGACACAATAAGCTGACTCCAACTCGAGAACTTGAACAGGATATAGTGTTACCAAAGACATGGCGCCAAGGCAAGTATACGATACGTTATGTACAATATCTAAGCGAATCTAAGATAATTGCACAACGGAGCTGCAAATGCATGTCATTTATAAAACAAAATATTCTAGACCTGATAATATTTTATTGTTAATTGATTTATATGTGCTCATTTTAACCCCTCATTCATTCGTTGTTTCTACATCGTAGAGTGAAAAATAGTTCACAAAGAATGGTTTCAAAAGATCATATCAGTTAATCTAACAATGCCTGTGTATCTGACAGAACGGAATCAAACAAATGGCCATCTCGTTTTCATTGATGTACTTGCTGAAAACATCTCAAGCAGTCTGAACATCTGAAATTCAAAACGTCAGTGGCCTTATAATTATTGCAGTATTTGCTTCCAGACAGAGATGGGATAAATCTCCGTGAGCGTTTAATTTTGTCGCAAGTTAGATTTGATCTCAGGCTCCGTATTACTCTACCAAGAAATGTTGTCAGTGCAGTTCATCGGACACATTATACTAATTGTAGAGTGTACCAGCACATTGCAAGCCTCTTTCAGCTGTCTGCATTATACATAATTGTTCCAGTATGGTATATTTTACTGTAGATAGTAACTGTGGTCGACATGATATTCTTTCAGATACAATTAACACTATCTGTGGCGTTAAATTTAGGTCACTATATGAAATAATAATGGTTACGTTAACGTAGTTCCATAACAAAATCATCGAAAATCCAAATACGTTCTCTGGTGACTATCTCTGATTTCGATGAAAGTTTTCCAGGTGTACATCCATGTATATGATGGCAGCATGCAAACGTTGTGTACAAAATTTCAGTTCCTTACGAAGTTATGGCAGATTAAACTGGGGTGCGACAGCATTGTGCTTTTGCTCGCAAATTCGTCCGTTTACAAAGGAGATTTGTCCGATGTTAGTAATATTTTTATTATATAGATATCAGGCTCAAAGTTATCATACTACATATTTGTGATCTGCGGAATCTGAATCAGGTCTCAGATTTTAAGAATCTTTTACAAATAAAGAGATATACATCCTTAAATTCGGCGCTTTCTTCATTACGGATACATTACATTTTCTTCAGGCCTATAAATCTAAACATTGTGGCTTCTTAAATATACAAATAAATCATCGAACATTACAGCCAAATTTGAGACCCGTTTGATAGAAACTTGATTCAAACTTCCGCATTTCTGAGTTTTTCTTTAAAACAAAATTCACATTGATTGTATGAATCCAAGTCATACTGTAAACAAAAACGTGTTTCAAGTCTCTCGACATAAAATACTTGCTCAATGTAAGAAAACATTATACATCTACTTCAAAAGATATATCTTATTTGCATCTACATATTATTCTTCGTATACCTGAAAGAGATGTATGTATGTATGTATGTATGTATGTATGTATGTATGTATGTATGTATGTGCATGTGTATGTATGTATGTATGTATGTGTGTGCATGTATGTATGTATGTGTGTGTATGTATGTATGTATAAATGTATGTATGTATGTATGTATGTATGTATGTATGTATGTATGTATGTATGTATGTATGTGCGTGTGTGTGTATGTATGTATGTATGAATGGCATCCCATCACATACATAGCTTTATGGTACAGATTGAAAGTAAAGCTCTACAAATTAAATTATAAAGAACTGCATGAAGATAGATCGTTCCAAAAATATCATAAGGTACTGCAAGACAGAAGATAAACTATTAAACTTTATGCGAAATGAACGTAAAATAGACAGAGGTAAATAAATGTAAAATCCTGCACAATCCTTGAAATATGCGGTCAAAATTCCATTCCCTAAACAAAAATTCAAATATTTTCTCAGGTGGTACATTATTATGAATTTGCTTGATTTAGTTCACGAAAAAACGAACTATAGTCTCACAGAGTTATGACACAATCGACAAGAATGTTAATAGACACTAGCAAGTATGCAGTCTATCGACGTTCACCATTCGAGATATGTACTTGATTCGGATTGTTTGTCCTGTACACACAATGCCAAATTTATTCTACATATAGAATATCACTTCCTAATGGTCCGCATGATGTTGCTATGCTTGTTTGTGGAGTTATTATGCAATATAATTTGCGCAGTATATACAACATGCTGATTGATGTAATATTCGAAATCAGAATATGGAATCTTTTATCAGAAAAAATGATAATGCGGGGTAGCTTTTACTGCTTTACGTTTCCCTTCATTAACTCGTAATGACAATTTGATTCCGTGTCAAAGCATAGAATACCCCTTCCAGGTCGTATGAGCAAACTATACCTCAGCAAGATTTATGACACGGTTCGCCAAACCTATGGCTACACAAGGGCCTAAATGCGGAAAGGGAAACAAAAAGATGGCAAAACTCACCTCGAGAGAGATCAGAATGTAGTAGAGAGATCTTAGCATGGCTGTAACCTCTGCCGTAGAAATGGATGACCTATCTGGACATGGTGCTGCAAGACACCACGACGACAGTCGCAACGCTGCATCCATCCCTCAAACCATCCTCTCACAGGCACGCATGACCATAAGAGGAACTCCGAACTGATTGAATAAACATCTGTTGCCAACTTTTTTAATTGCTAAGAACAAATGTTACTGGGGAGTGTGTCATAATAATCATATAAAAGGCATACTAGAATTTCAGTTCTTCTTCATATTCATTATGCGATCATAATGCATTAGGAGTAAATCCAATGCCTGGCAAATCCAAATATCTGTATTGTATAATCTAAAATCCGTTCGTAATAACATCATAATTAGTTTGATTTTGATGAACCTTTTCTGCAAATAATTTCTGTCCATATTTGTTTGGTTGGCACTCCATTTTGAAGTCTTGTTCAAGGGACAATCGCAGGTTAACTAGAACAGAACTATGAGGAGAATAGCCAAAGGGTCTTGTGAGAAGGCTGTTGGATGATAGTCTCAGTTGAATGAATACAACTGCAACAAAATGGATAGTTGAAAGACATTGACGAGTGGTACTGCGGAAACAATGTGCCGTTCTGAGAAAGTTTGCAAAAGCATCCTAGGGCTGACAATCAATCATTCGTGGAAGGGATATTGTTACGCGATAGCACCAGCAGCGCGCAGAGTGTTATGGTGAGATGCAGGGTGTTTCTGGTCAGGTCTATAACAACAGTGCTGGTAACCTCTAAACTTCTTCTGTATCGAATATGGAAAGCCCTCAGGCGGCGGATGGGAACCGCTCCAAAGTCATGTTCCCGGAAGTTACAGACAGTCAGAACACGGAACAACTAAATTCCATGATGAAAGACTTATATAAGTTTACATCAATCCTGTCAAGCGAAGAAAAGTCAAGAAGGTTTGAAAGCAGCAAGGAGGCGGTAGAAAAGCTCCCAAGTAATTCCCATTCTGACGTAAACAGACATGAACCACTCAGAAACTGCAACAAAAATTATCCTGAAGAAATGCCTCAAAAACCTTAATACATAGGGCCCTAGAAAGCAAGACCCAGCATTTCGCTAGGACCTGTTGGGTTACCCTACAAGGTATGAAAGAAATGCCATAAGTTACTAAACCGTTTGTGGCTACTCTTCCAAGTAGTCTGTAAAATGGTAAAGATTTCAGCATGTTGGCAACAGATAGATGGGTGCCTTGTTGTTACGTATATGTAATTAAGTTGCTTGTGTGTTAGTTTTAAAATTCTTTTCTATTTTATTTTTGTTTCATTACATATCATTGCAATGATTATTTTCACGGGTTTCGATAGTTTTTTCAGTAAATTCAGTTTGTATAGAACGTAAAAGATATTGCATTAGCACTAATTTTAGTTCATAGATTTTGTAAACATCGAGTGAATACGATTGGTTATTGCCAAAGTCATTTCGGCCCGGATGTAAGCTGAACTGTAAACAGTCTTTCTTTTTTGAAATATATTTTTCAGTGTCAGAGTTTGATTCTTAGATAGGGCTATTCTTGCATACGTGATAAATGGCATTTTTTTTATTGCGCTGTTCAAATTTGTAAATTACGTAGCCTCTCACGTGAAGCACCATGTGATCTAAAATCTCGGCTTTAAACAGACGCTCTATAGTAGATTTAGTCAGTCGTATGTCCACACCTTGAAGGTACAAGGTGTTTATATTGTTGAAGCCAGATTGTTTTGGAAGTTCATTTGTTTTGGGAATTTAATAATTTATCCTCTAGAAAACTAAACAAGTGCTTTATATTTATAAAAGTTCTGGGAGAAAAAAATTCAGTGGAAATTTATTCTGGAGTTTAACGGAAACATTATAAATTGTGTTTCAATCGAGGATCTGTTACCACCAGTACAACGACCTAATCTGACGTCATCGCCTCCACATTGGAATTTCATCAAGATTCGACCCTGGATTTTCTATTAGAACTGTTTAATGATGGGACTTGTATTTTTCAATCTTAGGATTAAGTTTTGGATTATATTCACAAACCGTAAGTCCTATTTCCAATGTTTACATTGTATTCTAGGGAAATAAATTATTTTGTTAAACAAAGCTTGTTGGCTTCACTCTTTTCTCTTGTTATTTTTGTACGAGCCTACACGTAACACTTGTACAGAAAGAGAAAATCTCGAAACTCATCGCTCAGTTCTGGAATATATCTCTGTTGAACATTGAGAGTAAGGACTTTTTCGCAGTGCTGGCAAGACAGCTTATGCTCTTTATGATAGAAAATTGATACATTTTTAACTATTTAGTGTGGTGAAAAAAATACAAATTCATGAAAGGAATGCCTTAATAATCTTTCCCGTTTATATGTTGAATTCTTTCGACAGTCCCACAATATTTACATTCTTCCATAATATTTGTGTTTCTAAAGCCTCATAAATAAGAGTTGCAAAGCGAATGCATAGCCAATCTACCTAGTTAAAATACGTAATAATACGATTGTAATTTCCTGGTGAAATTCGTTAGTAAAAGGTAGCACCCTTAAGGCACTGAGCAAGCGCTTTATTTGTATTCAACTAATCACCACTATGTATTGTGTTCCTCAAACATAAGATGCCACGGTTAACGCATATCAACCAATACATTCTATAGTTGCTTCCTCAACCGTATGCGAATGCTGAACAATCATAATAATATGTATCGTCTTTATGAAACTTTAATACCACGAAAAGCTTGCCAATGCAAGACACTAAAAGCAATTTCGTCAATGAGATGTCTATTTATAACGTGACCGATAAAAAAAAGAATAACTTTGACACCAAACTCGTGCGCATAAAATTAAAATCCACCAATGGATTTAACAAAATAATGCGCACCGAGTTAAACTATGGATATAAGGAAAATAGTATCGTTCTTCACTGAAGCCAATCATAACATGTAACTTAAACAAGTAATCAAGAAGAATTAATTAATGGAAATTATAAACAAATATGATTCAGTTGTGGATCTATCACCACGGATGGTAAATAAATGTTATGTTCAGAAATTAAAAATAAATTTTAACAATCATTAAACCACCACTTACGGTGATCAAATTATGGAATTACACAACTATGAAGTTTTGATGATTATTCACCACGGGTGAATAAAAAACGGAATTTGTACAAATACGAACAACATTTCATCCACGTGTAGGATATATACAAATATATATCGTTTTCATTTAGATAGAGATACTAAATACATTTGGATTTAACTCAAATAATGATGCTGATAAATTCAAAAATTGGAACATAATTCTTGGCGTCAAGTTGACGACAACAAAGTATATTCAGACCCACTGCTCTGTCGGATGATCAAGGAGCCATCACGCATGGCCCGCCCCTCCTAGTCTGCCGACGGATCCCTTAAGATCCCCCTTGTTCACTGCAGACTCGTTGGTTCGGAAACTTTGGTTCCTCACCACGAGAAAACCACTATCTTTTCTCGAGCCAAAGTCACCACCGACTACAGCACATGAGTTATAAAAAACTATAAGGTATAATGCATTAAGAATACACACTTCCGTGACAGCTATATCCTCAATGACAAACAGAGTGCATCGTCTCTAATAGTAGGCGTTCCGGTTTCTCTTCCAAAAATAATGACGAAACTTTTCAGCGCATTCACCCCTCACCCAGACATGCAACACCCATGTCTTTTTAAATTCCCTGACCAGTAAAAGCCCTTTCTACAATAATCAGCGCAGTGTCCCAATTTTCTCCTTCATGCATTGTGACCTGATCAACAACGACAGTTGGCGGTGAAACCAGGGCCAACCCCACAAATCTCTACGTCTTCACCTCTTTTAATTTTGAAAAAGATGAGCGGTTGTACCATTGTATACCAGATGTGGATGAACACCGAGGGTTAATTTAAGATAAGTTTTTTCCCGTACCTAATCCTCAATTAGACCAATCCTTTCTGGATCAACATAGTGATTGCTCCACCAACTTATTTAAATACGAATGGGTGTCAAAGGACTGCCAGTTTCAGGATATGATGACCTTAGGACAAACTAGTACCATCAAAAATAAGATACTTTTATAAAGATCTAAACATTAATTGAGAAGAGAGTTGTAGAAACATTATTGTATTGCCCAATTTTATAATGAAAAATTATTGAAATTCTTTCTGGTGGGATATTGTGATAAAAATCTCACTTACCAACGGCTTTAGTCCTTGTCTCATGTCATAAGCCTCGAGAAAGCTGCATTCTAGAGCTTGGTACCACAGCAAATTTTGTAGCCCGGTATTGTGGAACATATATATATTGGGCAGTGGTACAGGTCCTTTGGATCCGTACGGAATGGAATAAGACGCTGCCGCCCCCACAAGTCTCCCAGCTATGGGTAAAATAGTGTGATGATAGCACACCATCACTGGGCGGAAGTCTTCCTCGATGAAGTCAACGGCTAGGGCGGACTAGCTCCAAGATGAGCTCAACGACCATGTGCTCAGGGCCAGGGCGCGCCACATTATATCAGTGGATTTCGGCTGAAGTCATCCAGTCTGGACAGGGATGGGCTCCGCCAGGCTGTATCTTGCCCTTGACACACCACATGAAGACAACTAACAATTCTTCCATACCGAATCGGTCGCAGCCCGGGTCAACAATGACCGCGTCTTCCGCTGAACACCAGGATGGAGGTGACAAGTATGCTACTGGTGCCCCCACTACCAAGATCCGTGGGAGAGACATCGTCATCGGTACATGGAACGTTAGAACACTGAGAGCTCTGGGAAAGTTGAAAGAACTTACACATGAGCTGGAGAGGTACAACTGGAACATTATTGGTCTCGGAGAAGTGCGCTGGAGAAACTTTGGCGAAATAACAACAGATGAAGGGCATAAGCTCTACTTCAGCGGAAGAGGGGACAAACACAGTCATGGCGTTGGATTTCCTGTTCACAAGTGCATTGTGAACAGCATTATGGGTTGCTGTCCAGTCTCAAACAGGCTCATTACCATCCGCCTGTGGGCGACTCCCTTCAACATTACAATCATACAGGCCTATGCACCCACATCTGACTATGACGACAACGAACTGGAGAATTTTTATAACCATCTGCAAGATGTCAATGACAATTCACCCAAGAAGGACATCCTGTTTGTACAAGGAGATTGGAATGCAAAGGTGGAAGTTGATTCACAGACAAACTGGCAAAGCACGTGTCGACCCTTCTGCAATGCAGAAACAAATGAAAGGGGACTCAGGCTCTTGGAGTTTGCTGCCTACAACAATCTTGTGCTAGCCAACACATTCGGCCCTCACAAAGCATCTAGAAAATGGACCTGGCACAGCCCAGATGGACAACATCACAACCAGACTGACTACATCTTGGTGGAAATAAGATTCTGCACAGGGCTGAATATCGCCAGAACATGAAGATTTCCAGGAGCAGATATTGGAAGTGACCATGATTTATTAATGACAACGTTTCGCCTCCACCTGAAAATGATCAAAAAGCCTACCAACGAAGAATCAGATTTGACCTTGAAAAACTGATAGATCCAAAAGTCACAGAAGCCTTCGAATCACAGATAGGTGGTAAATTTGCACCTTAAATAACCCTGGACAGCCAAGACACCGACCTAGAGTCCTGAACAACCACATTCAACACAGCTGTGACTAGTACAGCTAGCGAGATCATTGGCAAATATCGTCGAACAAAGAAACCTTGGGTCACGACAGATGTCCTTGACATATGCGACAAAAGAAGAGAACTGAAAAAGGGAAAAGAGATAATGAAGGAGCTAGAAAATACAGAGAGAGATCAACAATATGATCAGGAAAAGCATGAAAAAGGGAAAGAAATCCAGAATCGAAGACAGTCTGAGTAGAAATGACAGCAAAGTGGCATATCAGCTCGAGAAAGATCTCACAACCTATAAACAAGGGAAAACTACCACAATCTAAGACAAATCAGGAAAATGACTCACAGAAGATCAAGAGATCATCAAGCGATGGACAGAATACTGCTCAGAATTTTACAATCATAAGACCCAAGGAGATCCAGCAGTACTAAATTGCCCTCAGGCAGAAGAAATTGGTGACAAGCCCATTCTTCGTGAAGAAGTAGAAAGTGCATTTAGGTCACTAAAGAAAGGAAAGTCAGCCGGCATTGACAACATACCAGCAGAGCTCATTCAAGAAGGAGGAGAAGAGATAGTCACAGTCCTAACAACAATCTGCAACAAGATATGGCAGATAGGAAAATGGGCCACCACATGGACTCAATCATTGGTCATCGGGATCCCCAAGAAAGGAAACCTACAGCTATGCCAAAACTACACAACCATCAGTTTGTTCAGTCATCCGAGCAAAGTCATGCTGAAGATAATTCTCAACAGACTAAAGCCTCAAGCAGAGAAAATTATTGCTGAAGAGCAGGCAGACTTCCGAGCAGGAAGGAGCACCACAGAACAAATCTTCAATCTCAGACTCCTTTGCGAGAAATACCTTCAGCATAAGCAGAATCTATACCACGTCTTTATAGATTTCAAAAAGGCCTTTGATAGGGTATGGCATGCAGCATTATGGACAACTATGAGGAAGTACAACATCAGCTCAGACCCGGTGCAGGTTGTTGAGCACCTCTATGACAAAGCCACCGGCGCTGCCCTCATCAATGGCAGCAGAGGAGATTGGTTTCGAACAACAGTTGGAGTCAGACAGGGATGTATACTGTCACCTACACTCTTCAACATTTTCCTGAAAAGGATCACGGAGGATGCCTTGCATGACCAAAATGGCACTGTCAGCATCGGAGGAAGAACAATCACAAACCTTCGTTTCGCAGATGATATTGATGGTTTAGCAGGAGATGAAAAAGAACTGGCTGACTTGGATGAACTCCTCGACACAACCTCCACAGCATACGGTATGGAGTTTAGCGCCGAGAAAACCAAACTAATGAGAAGCAACATCAATGGCATCAGTGCAGAAATAAAGGTCAGTGGACAGAAGCTGGAAAGAGTTACAAGCTTTAAATACTTGGGATCAATTATCACAGACGAGGGCTCCAAACCAGAACTACTTTGCAGGATTGCCCAGAGAACAGCAATAATAACAAGGTTGAGACCAAAATGGAAAGATACCATCATTGCTTTTGGTTCCAAAATGAGGCTGATGCGCTCGATTGTCATATCTATCTTTCTGTATGATTGTGAAACAAGGACGCTCACATCAGATCTACAAGAAGGATCCAAACCTTTAAAATGAGATGCTACCACAAGATCTTAGGCATCTCATACATTGACCATGCAACTAACGAAGAAGTCCACAACAGGATCCAACGAGCCATCGGATCCAATGAAGACCTCTTGACCACTGTAAAAAAGCGCAAACTGAAGTGGTACTGTGATATCTCAAGATCATCTGGACTGGCAAAAACAATCTTGCAAGGCACAGTGCGAGGGTGCAGAAGAAGTGGCAGACAGAAAAATAGATGGGAAGACAACATTAAGGAGTGGACAGGCATGGGATTTAGAGATTTCCAAAGGGCAGTAGAGAACAGGGAAAGATGGAGAGAATTGGTTGTAAAGTCAACTGTGGTGCCCCAACGACCTCTTGGGTTAAGAGATTGATGATGATGATGATGATGATGATGATGATGATGATGATGATACCGTAATTATATTGGGGACCAACAGTTTAATTTTTTTGGTCCGGGGCATCTTTTTTACATTTCCGCTATCAAACAACTGGAAAAAACGTCTTACTCAGATTTACGTTAAAATAACATTATATGATAACCATTATATTATTTGAAAAAAGAGATTATCTTGAGACAATGGGAAATAAACTTTATCGGCTCGATCGGATATCGCACGCTCCCCCATCCTTCAAATATTAAATGGTCGGTAAATTACACTTACAAAAATAGATGAATTTGCAATGTGTGCGTTTACTGTTTTATAAGGTGCCATAAACTCTGTTTCTCAAGATATCGAGCAGTCTTGATATTCCTGCACCGATAACAATGGTTTCTTCCTGATAGCATTAATAAACATGGTAGAGTGGTATCCTGATCATCGCCTAACATGTATGACAGAGTTTCGGCATGTTCAGAAGTGTTAATCTGTGCTGGAGTGTCAGGAATTTCCTATTTTAACTCCTCTCCTTTCTTTGATAATGACGATGTATAAAGGAGGCCATTTCTTCTTTGGGACAGTTATGGTGTACTAGCCGAGACCTCTTTAAACTCTGCTTAGAGTATAATGGATGACGAGCATCCACTACCAGACAAGGATAGGTTCATGGTGACCTCAGCTTTTAACTTCAGCGTGAGTGGATGAATCTCTGAGCTAAACTACATCTCCAATAATGTATGTATTCAATAGTAGTCTCAGGTCATAGTCTCTCTTTTGCCATAGTTTCGCGCAGTGAATCCTATCCTTTGCCAAAACACAAATTTCAGAAAGATTCATTATGAGCCTTTCTACCCACACATTACAACCTTGGGAAGGCTGCCGTACCTGACCTAAAAGAAGGCCTATAGGTTGGAATGTTTCCCTGACCAGAATTATGACATAGCTGATAATCCCGTCCCTTCGTTCTTCACTGAATGTAACGCCATACCGTTTAAGGGCTAATGTTTATCCAGATCTTTGAAGCCTATGTTTATATAACTTCAGACGATCTGAATAATGATTCTATTGAAAACCTTATGCTGACAGATGCCAGATGGATGACAGGGAGTAGTGCGAATGAATGTAATTTCAAATGCTTTACAAAAGGCTTGAAACAATGTACTTTTGAAATTATGTCCTTGATCGGCGTAGACCTCTAATGGGCACCAAAATGCCCTAATATATATGGCAATTCAAATTTTGGTGGTTAATTGAGCATTCTATCAAGGAAAACCTTCCAATTCCACCTATTTTGTGAACTGATCTATCGCGACTATTCCCTAATTTGTGAACTGACCTATTGTGAATATTCTCTACTTTGTGTTGGAGCTGTCTGACTGAGAGTTCATAACAGTGTTCTAACCATGTCATAACAAGTCACCCGTCTGTGTCATTGAAGTGAGTGTCTTTTGACTGCCTGAGAGACATAATTTCAATCCAACTTGATACAGGTCTTGTCTTTGACTCCTTTATATTGCACTTCCCTATACTGTACACTGATACAACATTGTCACTCCATTACCAAACACCGAGCCCACTGCCGGCGTGCATGCCTACAATATTCACATCTGCACCTACACAGTAACAGTCGCAGCTTTGGAAATCATCCTCATGCGACCTAAGGCATCAGTATTGAGCTGATCTTTTCCCTTCCAACCCACTGCCTTCATGTTGTACCAAGCTAGTCACTCCAACGAACGCTGAAGTTGTCTTTCAATATGTTTGGAGCAAGTTGGCCAAGATGTTGTGATAAGTTTTCAGTAAAAACAATTCACAGTAAATAATGATGAAGCTGCCGACATAATTTAATCACATCCAGTATTAGTTCATTCCGTGTAGTTCAATAGTTGCGATGTTGTTTAATCAATAGATGACTGCAAAACATCTAGGTGGCATTATACCATTCTGAACCTGTAATATTTCTGCACCAGTTTGATTCCCTAAAGCATCTGTATCCACAGTGAATGAACGATCAGGCGATGGGTGTGCTAATATAGTAGCAGCGATTGCAAGATTGTTGCTGGTGTAAACTGCCTCTGATGTTTTGCTTCCCAAAGAAAATGTAATTATTGTGTCAATTCGTGCAAAACTGCAGAAACCTTGACAAACTTTGCATATGGCATATGATTGCATTGGTAGTCCGCAAGGCTCAGGAAGGATTACAACTACTTTGAGCTGGTGGGCCTACGCCATTTTATTTACAGCCTCAATCTTGTGTGACGAAATGCAAATTCTGTTCTTGCTGACAAGTAAACAAGGGAATTCAACGTTTTCATTGAAGAAGGTACACTTGCGTGGCTTAAACTTCCGATTGTTGTCGCAAAGACGTGCAAATAGGTTCTGCAATGTCTACAGGATGTCCTGACCATCTGTAACAAAAATGATTAAATAGTCTACGTGTACTACCAGTTCATCGCATGCAATACCCCGAAGGACCAGTTGCAAGGCTCTTTGAAATCTGGCCGGTGCATTGCAATGAGATATCGGCATGCTAGTTCACTCGAAGCTACTAAGCCTTGCATTGAAAGATGTTTTTCTGTTAGAATTTTTCTACAAAGGGATTTGGTAGTAACATGAAGAAAGGTCAAGAAAACAGTACAGGGGTTCCCAAGGAGAGAATCGAGGCATTCTCTGATCAAAGGAAGATTAAAACTGTCCTTGATAGTTTGGGCATTCAAGGTCCTGTATTTAATACACTATCGATTATTCGCTGATTTTTACGGACTAATACAGGTACTGAAGACCACTCTGATGGGGATCATTCTACGACTCCTTGTTCTTAATGTGTCTCCAGGTAATCCTGTTCATGCTTTTGAAATAAGGCGTGTGCTTCAGAATGTTTCTTTGTCTGGTTCTTCATCTATGGTTTCAATTTTATGTTCAACTGACTTGAGACATCCCAAATCCGTATTGTCTTTTGAAAACACCTCTTGAAACGCTAACAGCAACTCTTTAAAGTTAATCTTCTCAGTCTCAAAGAGACCTACACAGCTTTGCCATACAGACTTTTCAGATACTCAGGCACATCGAACCCTTCTGATAAGTATGCCGTACGGACTCAGAATGTTTTTGGTACCCCATCCTCTGAATGTATCATACAAGTAGACTCTGCTCTGCCTATGACTTTAATAAGTCACAAAGGTATTAGTACCATGCATGACTTTCAAGGTGACGGATGCTCCGCTAACATATTGTGGTGGAATTAAATACCTGGGGAGGTGATGCTATGATGATAGGGACAGTTATGTTTTCCCTAGAGGACTGGTTGAAACAATTAGAGCTGCTAATTATAACAGAACTGCCTGGCTGAGGGCAGTGATCCTCGGGAGTGAGAAAACACTTATCTGCTTTCGTGTGTCAAGTATCAGGTTTCAACTAGACTGAATTATGGACTGGGAAAGTGGTTTTAATAAGATTCACAGACTTGAGAGGGGAGAGGTTTAGTAGCTTTCAGTGTGAAAGGATTAATTAGTTTTTCTCTATCTGTTCTAAGGGATAGTTTGACTGTAATCCTACAGGGAATTAGGGGTTTTCTTGTGTAATGCAACACAAGGGAAACGGAGTGTATATAGTGTAAATTGTAAATAAACATGTAAATAGCAGAATTATTTTATAGATGTATTTCTGAACCCATCACGTTACAATATCCTGTTGAAATGACTATGTTTTTGAAAGTTAGTGAAAGTTACCAGTTCCACAAAATAAAAGCCATCAACAGATGATTCAAATTTTATCTTGATATAACCCACTGTCTGTAATACAACTCTTTTCATGATTACTGCCTTTGAGACCATTAAATCTGCATTGATTTCAATTTTGACAGGACTTACCTCATTATCAGTGTCTTCCTAATGGTCTCAAAATATCACAAGCCATGATGCATAAATCCTTGATTGTAGCCACACACACACACACACACACACACACACACACACACACACACACACACACACACACACACACACACTGTGTGTCTAAATATAAGTGGTCCTACAGTACTGGATAAGTTTCCATATACTGTGTCCTTGCCAATTCGTTTCAAAATACACTTTCATTGATGGAAATATTTATCTTGAATAAGTATTGCCAATGTAGCTCTATCCACGACAGCATTCACCAACTGACCCTCTGACAAAGTTGGTACTGATACTGCCATGCCTTTGGTTAGATGTACCGTCAATTCCTGTACCGCATTTTTGCAACCATTGAGTAGGTTAAGAACGGACCGTCTGCATACCTAGTCCTCTCGAGTTAAACTCTCTGGGGCTCGAAACATGGGATTTGTTACAATAATAGTCCGCATTGTTATGGGGATACTACCCTGTGGTTTATTTTGGCTGCTATGGACTAGGAGTGTAAGTATGTATAAAGGCTTTGACCGCTTTGTTCTGTCCTTAAAAGGAGTTTATAAAAAAATTTAATCATACTGAGTTTGACTGTCGGTATATGTCGATGGTGTAATTTTGTAGATATCGTAGGCCACGGGGTGACCAATACCTTTTCATCGGAGGTGATTGAGAGTTGGTTCTCGAGCTGTCTCTCTCGCCATATTAATACCTTGGAAATATGGGGCGGGAGCCATATTAATTCCATTGGGATCGTAGAATCTATTACCACGATTTGGTGAGGAAGAAGTGGTCGGGTATTGGGGGTGCCTTGTTAGTTTTCCAACATTTCTCTCTGTGTTGGTTGTTTAGTTTCCTTCTCCACTATAAGAGGTCTTTCTTTGAAAGTGACGTTTGGGCCATAAACGGCTTTTGATTGGCAACAATACTCTTTATCTCTTAGCATGCCCCATGGCGGCTGCATCTTCATTGCGACATTACTTTAGAAATGCTTCAGTTGCTAACTGTTTCTTGGTGCCTTCATCTGAGTTTTCAAAGAACTGTTTCTGTGCATGCAGAAACGATTTACATAACTGTAATATCTCAGACTACCTCTTTGGTATAAATTAATGCTATATAAATGCAAAATTGACTTGAAATACGAAGAGCTCAACTAGCACGAGAACTGAAAGATATAGAGCGAAATATCAATAACCCGTACAAAATCAGAAACTTCAGATGTTTTTAACTATAACAACTTACCCGCTCCAGATTTATCCTTTTCACGAATTCGTTGCGCTTGTCCTACTGTCCAAACGTACATAACATTGTACCTAAACGTTTTGATTCTTACTCTGAAGGTCGCCGACACTCCTGTTCCAAGCCAATGGCAGCTAGACGAAATGAACTGGCCAGCGGTTTGGGTAAGAATAAGAGCTTCTCATTTGCCTGACTCTTCCAGGTTCCAATTTGCAAGCAATGTTGCACCAGTCCGACTGAAATATGGTGTCTAGGAAACTTCTTGTCTTTTGATGAGATCCTGCACGGGCACAAAACCTTTTACAAGGGAGAATTTGTTTTTTGTGTGAGTTTAAAGGTTAAAATAATGCGGCGACTGGTCAACCTTACAAATTAGGAAGCTGGTGAAATTGTATTCTCACCAGCAATACTGAAGAAAGGGATAACCTATTGCTGAAAAAGATAGCCTATTGCTGAAAGGGATAGCCTATTGCTGAAAGGGATTGCTGAAAGGGATAGCCTATTGCTGAAAGGGATAGCCGTATAAGTACTATGATCATAAACATTAAATCTAAGTCTTGTTCTTTATATCAAACTTGCCAATACGATTTCGGAGTCCAGTTCTACCCTTACATGCTGGTGCAAACATCTGAAGAAAACTTGTATTATTTAAAGAAGTGTCAATAGATAACAACTTTGTTTACGTAGAAACCACATAAAGCAAAGTCATGATGTAAGTTTAATTTTGGTTCATGAAGCAGTTAATTATCATGAGGTTTAATATTGCTGATTCCAAAAATGTCTTCAAAGTAATTTTAACAAAGTAATACAAGTACATCATTCTTTTTACTGGAACAAGAATTTATTTAATTTATTATTATAATTACAAAACGTTGACAACAGGATAGTTCAATTAGTAAATGATAATCAGTTTAGACCAAAATATTATTTGTTGCTTACGAAGGTAATCTATTTCAATTGCTATAAAATCAGGGTCCAGTGTCAGTATTTGCTGAAACTCGTTGTGGGAAATTTTCAAAACGACATTGTGGATACCGGTATTGAATTACATATTAGCTTTGTGTGAAGTATCTATGAAAGAATAACCTACGCTGCGATACAGACCATACAGACAATACCCTGTAGAGACTAATTTGGTGAAGTATAGAAAACTGAAAGAAAACAAATACTCTGCCCGCGTGAATTATAGCAAAGAGAATTATACATACATACATATACATACATACATACTTCAGGTTTGTCTCACATTTAACCACCCCACATGATAATGTACTTGGTGTTAAGCTACCTAAGATCCAGTGATAAAATATATGCATTTTAAGTATCTGAAGAATGTTCTAGACTCCTAGTCTGTTACTTGAATGACAAAGAGGGAGGTTACTTATACGACGAGGAAGTACAAATCAGAATAAATTAGTGTATTTATTAGGCGTACGTATCTATTCAAGAAATGTTCAATATTTTTGATATATGATTTTTTACATTTTATTATTTGTTATCCGAATCTAAAAAGGTGATAAAACTTGCACTCAGTAAATGTAGGACGAGTCCACTTCTTAGCACAGGGAAGTTTGATTTATACAGGTGAATACACATTTCAATGTTTACTGTTATGCAAGAAAATTGACTTACATTGACAACATGTCACCTTGCTCATGAGACCCCAGCCGAGTCATACCAAAGAGTTATAAAAATGGTACTAGCAGCTGGCGCACTTGGCGCTCATTTTTAAGAGGTTAGTGTTAAGAATGGTCGGCCTGGTGTCAGGATAATTTTACTGTGTGGGACATGACACCACATGTGTGCAGCATGACGCCTCAGAGCTCGATATCACTACAAACTTCCACACTGCAAACATCATAGCGATAGGACTAAAACTTGTTAAAGCTACCTTAAAAATCGAAAAACAAAACAAAAAAATCCCTCTGGGTGTCAGTGGACTTTTTTTCATAACCAGTTCTCAACGCATCTCCGTACACACACAAATAAAATGCACGAAATTATCACCCATGAAAAGTCTTATAAACCAACTTCCAATCCGGTACTAATGCTGATGGATGGTTTTGGTGTCTGATCTCATATATGCATAAGATGACAAAATTCCACATGAGGGTCAGAATTTTGCCTTGGACTGGACGCTTTTCACCAGTTGCATGTAAAATCGTCTATCAGTATCATCACGGGTATTGTGGATTGCTTCTCCAAGGCATATGCATTGTAACGACAATGAAATATGAAAAGAAATTAGATAAGTGGTCAAAGAGGATGGCAAGTGTATAATCATCCAAAGATGCTAATATCATTGCTGTTGATGTTAAAGTTGTTGATATTAATTTTGTTGCAGTTATTATTATTATTATTATTATTATTATTATTATTATTATTTGGCGGTCACACCGTGGAGGTGAACGTGGAATTTTTAATATCGTTACCGACAGTGCGTTTTCGTTATTTTTTTAATTTAATTTCTGTGTTCATTTTTGTGAACAGAAAGGCAATTTCTAGGCATGATAAAATTTTCTCATCTTGCAAGCAGATAATTTTCAGATGCAGCTGAAAGTTAAATAAAATATAGAGAGAAGCGACAAGCATGATGATTCCATCAGACACATAGGTACAGATAACATATTTGAAGAAATAAATTTAGATGATAGAAAATGTCAGTATTTATGGCATCGATGATAAAGATAAGGAAACAGTTGAAACATGCGTCGAGAAAGCAACCTGTGTGTGTGTGTGTGTGTGTGTGTGTGTGTGTACCTTGTTGATAGCAAATGCTTGATCCTATTGGATAAAACAGACATTGCTGCATGAGGTAATCAATCACATTAGTCCAAAAATATGACCCACAAATTTTGGACGCATATATCATGTTCTCAATAATTAAAAATAATCTTTTCAGCTTTTTAGGGCATTCTTAACTATGTATGCGTCTAAAAGAAGAGAAGAAAGAAATGAACACTTATATAAAATATGTTATTTGTTAAAATTCAGTTCGGGCTATATGCTTTTGTATGAATATTCTAATCGTTTCAGATCTGCTGACGGAAATATCTCATTGTGTGCTTGGTTAAAAAATGATATACGAATTCCGACTTTTATTATATACTTAAGTGTGAAGTATAGAGAGCTATTAGCGAAATAATTTTCATATTTTTTCATTCCCATATTTTCACATGTGAAATATGTATCCTAATAAGCAGCAGGGACGTCGTACAGACCATTATGAGGAAGGTCCCATTTGTGCAATTTAGGCTTCTACCAAAAATGGACAGGAATTAATTCGCGTAAAATTTTTTAGTAGTATGAAATTATCGATGTAGACAAAAAATATGGGAGATTGTACATATAAGCTCCAGAAAGATAAACCGAGGCCTCAAAACGTGTCAGTTACCCCACCACTTTATCTTCATTTTACCTTGTGCGTCAAATTTCCCTGGCTCGTCGTTCTCGACCCGAAACATCCGTGTTGGTCCTCACCGGGGCAAAAAATAGCGTTGTTATGTGACGTAATTGAATCGCTGATATATCAGTAATAAGGAGTGATTCTGAGCTAACAATGAAATCTCGTACAGCTAAACTAGCTCGACAACGACTAGAGGCAATTAAGACATAACTCCCCGTCCGTGATTCTGTCAAACAGCAACTACAACATCGTCAGGAAGCTCGAGTGGAATTTGCAGTAGATGCGGCAGAATTATTTAAACCAGTTACAGAGACTACTAAAGGTCTTCTTCCATCGCTGGAACAAACCGCAAAAAGCAACCGGAAAAATAGCAGAAAGAACTAAAAAAAAAACAAAAAAGCAATAAAAAATTCTTCGAGAGATAGCTCATACTCAAACACAGTTATTACAAGGTATCGACGAGGCTCGTGTTGAGATCGGCACATTTAAAGATCGTATTCCAGCACCAGAAACAGAAGCTCAGACACCAAAAGTTAAAGCTGATATGAGAGAAAAATTTAGCCAAGAAGGTATTGCAGCTATCAAGAATTAAAAACAATTACTTGAAATTGCTGCATTTGGGTGGGAAGAAAAGGAAAAGTATGTAAAACCCGAATATGCTAAAGGTCTAAAAAAAAAATCGTGCTGATTGATGCAAACATATGTAAGTGGTCTGATCGCTAGCGATCGTGTCACTCGAGAAAGTGACCATGATAAACTTTGTCCCAATAACGTCATTGCTGATGTTGATCGACTAGAAATTTTAATTGGCGGAAGACGAGCTGGCAATAATTCCCCACAAATCATCAATGTAGCAGCTCCTATTTGTCAGCGATTATTTACAGGTGATCTCATGGATATCAGTATTTATCGGGCACTTATCCATGAAAATGCTATAACTATTGATCAATTTGATCGGCGATACCAAAACAACATGGTCATACATAATGCTCAACGTGGACCTGTGATGGTAAGGGTGATAAATTCGCGATTACCAACATATAAAGCTATTTACGGAGATGGACTCGGTGATGCTGTTCAAGGTCTATTCAGAACGATTGCCCCAAAAGCGATTCGATTGCAACTAGGAATGAAAGTCAGCAATGTTGTTCGTGACAAGGCTAATTGCGCGTTCGGTGACGATGCTGGTAAAAACACTCTCAACAATCAAATAAAGACTAGCACGATTAATACGACGAAAACCACAGCCAGCATGACTACCCAGCACCGAAGCGATGCCAGCAAATGTTAGTAAAATAATTAATCAAGCTGCAAATGAACGGTTGAAGGAATTAGCGGGCGAAGAAGCTCGGAATATAACTGCAAACCTGGTAGCGGGTAGTGGTTTGTCTCGTCGTCGTCGCTGATGGCACATCATTTAGACAACAGCGAATATAAATAAAAATGTTCAAGCGTGTATCTGATCCCGCATCTGACATGGATGAACCAGTACTTAAAGACGAGTCTGTGCGTGATTATCAATATTATTCCTATGAAGCAGACCAACGTGAATCATCGATTGAAGTTTAGGGGAGACTTTTGAGAGATAAAAATAATTCATATGCGGCAAATGATAAATGTGAATTCGTTAATTATGGCGTAATGGCGTTATTTAAAAGTGCATCATATAACATCGATGCTAGACAAATCGAAGTATGTCGCAATGACGTAGGTGTTGCTTCGATGATACTCGGTCTTGCAAGATATTCCGATGATTATTCAAGGTTCTCCAACCCATCAATGATGTTTGCGAAGGATATTACTGACCACCCTGGCCATATACAATATGACACGAGACGGCCAAGAAACTTCGCCGACAACGCTGACCATGGCGCCAATCCGGAATTTAACTTAGGATTTGCAAGGACGATTCAGCTGTGTGATACCTTTGTCACATATCTTTGGATTCTGCAGATATTTTAGAAAGGTTGTCTTTGGAGCCCAACGTACAGCTGAGTTCGAAAATCCACCAACAACGATGTAATCTGGCTAGATAATGTTGCAGCTGCAGCTAAAGAAATACTTACAAAACTTGCGTTGTGGATGCCAATAATGAATCCATCGCTGACAGGAGAACAACGATTGTTATCGTTCATGGATAGCGGTGGTAAGTCGACGCTGTCGTGCTTGACAATGCCCACAGACTCAGTTACAAGCACAGCAAATTCATTTATATGGCAGATAACATCTCAACAGGGAATTTTAGCACCATGACATATATTCGTTGCATTTCAAGGTAACGCAAGATTGGAAAATCTAGAAAGAAAACCAATGGTGTTTCACAGATTAGCAATGTCAACGATTTCATTAAGAACAAACGGACACCAGGAACCATCCGAGGACATTATACTGAATTTTGAACAAAACAACGTAGCACAGGCGTATCATAGTTTGATGAGATTCATGGGGCGTGATCAGAATTTTGATTAGAGTTTGCAGATATCTCAGCGTGATTTCTCAACGCTGTATCTGATCTATTATTTCTCACTGGAACATCTGGATTTGTTCAGACAATCTGTCGTTGATGTACACGTGCGAGCTACTTTTAATGATATACCTGCTATTCATCGTGGTTATAGAGCAATCGCTGTTATATTGTCAGACAAAACAATTTTGCTCGAAGGCCTTGGTGGACGAATGAGAGTCATTGATGCACCAGTGGGAAATATGTAGTCGGATCACTCGTGAGATATTGCAGAGCAGTTGGATCATTCATAATGAATATGTCATATCAACACGTCAATGTTACTCTGACCCCTGGTCAGATTAGAAAGTTACAATCATCATTACATGCAGAATTTTACTTTGGAAGTGATGAACGAGGACGGGACGGAAAATGGTTTTCAGGAATTATTAATGTTTCTGAGATGATTAGCAATAAAGATTTTGTCAAAGATCAGAATGGTGAGTATAACAACAAAATAAATTACCTACGTCACTGTTCCAGCAACGCCTCGCTGATTTTTCACAGCACATTGATGATATTATCGCAACAATACAGCATCTAAACCAGGTTATAGCTGATGCTAAAAATTTTCCGTGATACAGTGAGGACTAAGTGTATCTACTATGATGGAGATTATAAACTTTCTTCTTCTACTGTTGGTTCACCAACAACTCAGACACTTTTTCTTAAGCATTTTAAGGTCACAGTCACCCGTCAATCCTGCTTATTTTCGATATCATTATCCGCTGTTGTCACGGATACGTTTCAGACTTACTGACCAGAACGGACATCTTCTTGAATTACGTAGAAAATCTTTAACGATAATTTTGTATGTGAAAGGTTAACTTTTCGAAGCAAGCTTCTCCGGAGCTAGAGCGAAAAATAAAGTGTCCAGAACGCTAGCATTCCACAAAAAGATATATTTTTTTAGTGGGTGGGCCGTAAACAGTCTATTGCTAGCGACGGAACGCTGGCATTGGATCGTTTCAGAATCTGCAATAAATTTCATACACGCGCGCCTACAATCATTTTCGTTTCATATTCTTGAGACAACTCTGATCTAATGTTCTCTATTGCCGCTGAGAGTGGAACGAATTGCTGAATTTGTGTATCATCACTCGTCCTAGCTAGGGACATTGTCATTGCATGCTGGAGTAATTTGATAAACCTGTATTCTGTTGGAAGTGTATATCTTCCTTCGGATTTTCATTCTTTCGTTCTTTCAAAATCATATGTGATTTTTCTAGATCAAGTTGATCAGTACGTTGTATACCATTGTCATGTAATTTCTCAATCGCAAAAATAATCGCATTAATATTTTCGTGATTCATTATATATATAAATATTTTTTAATATACAATAAACATATTTGCACTATATACATATATTTACACAATGCACAGATATTTACACTATATACAGATCTTAATCTATTCTTAGCTGTCTATCTTAATCTATTCTTAACTATACAGATATTCTTAACTATACATATATTCTTAACTAAACATATATTTACAGTATATACAGATATACAGAAGCATATATACAGCAATATATACAGATATTTACACTATATAAAAATATTTACACTATATAAAGATATTAACATAAGTAGCATATATACAGCACTTTAGTAGCATATATACATCACTATATACAGATATTTACACTATATACAAATCTATTTTAATTATTACCATGGGGGTCTTCTCATGGTCATGGACATACCTCCCGGCGAACTCCCAGATGTGCAAAAAAAATTCTAGAAGTTCAGAAGGCTCTAAGTAATTATGCCGCTCTGCTCTACGGTCAACAGGAATGTATTGATCATTGATGATTTTTGCACGCCTCCCACCCCCAAGGCGAATCCCGTGGGGCGCAAAACATGCACCCCTTACGGGGCTCGATCTGGTGGGACGCGAATAACCAATGATAAGTAAATATATTGACTTTCGAGCCAGGCGTGGCCCCCCACCCCAATTGTAATAATTTTTGTATAACCACCGACAAATATATGCCCGTCACGGAACACGAAGGAAGTTTGTGAAATTCAGACACGCTAACCATTAAACAATCTGATTCTTGTTATATTATGTTTTAAGAACTAAAAGTTTTCAATACCTAAAAGAACATATTATCTAAAACCTTCGGTGAGCCTATCATCTATGCACATTTTTAATGATAAATCCTACGTAATATAAATAGAACGACACAAACACATATCAAGTGCAATCGGCAACCTTCAGCAAGCCGAAGTATTGATTATCACCATGTGAATCAAAAAGAGCATTGTGGGCGTGACTAACAAGTCGTACTGTTCTTACAACACTAACTATTTTTCAGTTTGGTAGTAGTTCATAAAACCTATAAAGACACAAATTCAGGCGCTTACAATTACATGTCGTGAAAGAACTGAAAAAAAATTATACGCGGTATCAACGTCCTATACTTACTATCTCGTGAATCAAAAATAGCATTGTTGGCGTGGCTACATAGTTGCTGTTCTTTGTCGTACTGTTTAGTTTCAGCAAAATTATCTCCCTTAAATACATGTACTGGTCTAGGACACCCAATAATGAAAGGATTCTAGGGAATCTAAGGTGATTTAATTATATATATGAAATTTTATTTTTTTATTATATCGCTTCGATCTTCGATAATGCTGAGTTGGTTATACCATCTGCGACAAGCTGTTCGGAATATGGATGTAAATTAATATATTTTCCAGCCTCGGTCATTGATGGAAAATATAATTTTTGACCTTTCTGTAAATTTACAGAGCTAACCGACCATGGATCTTTGCTATGTTTACCATTATTTCCTCGGGCTAAAAGATTCTGTAAAGAATTATTAAGTTTTGGCAGTTAATGCGATCAACGACAAGACCATCATTGATCAAACCATTGAAACACTCATAAACAAATATGTGGAGAAATATTTTTCCCAATACATACACGAGATAATCGCTATTAATAACAGAACTGACCGACTTGTTTAGTCCACAGTTTCTGATTATTCCGGTGCGATTTGCCTCATAATTATTAAAGACGGGATGTCTTCTGAATTCTTAGATGGATTTTAGCGTCCATTATTGGATTTTTAATGATAATACCTTTTCAAAGGTCTGTATTTTCTGCCACCACAATTTACGCAAAGTTCTGTTTTCCTCTGACACCAATTCCACATTTCACACAGGATTTTGGCCCTAAACTCCCTCGTGGCACACTCGCTTGATGATAGCTGCAATTATTATAGTAGCAAGATGTGCCACATGGAGTTTTTGATCCAATTATTAGCCATCGTCAACTATTCTTTGTTCGTGAAGTCAATGTATATTGATCTAGGTTGATCTTTAATTAGAAGATATATTTGCCTTAATTATATAATGGAGGAGTTTGCAAGATTAGCCAAGATCAAACCTTCCTATCCTAGGTTCGATTTTGACAGATTAACCGATAAGAGAAAACGCCCCATAGTATCAAATTTGCAGTTACGCAATCGTATCCGTGAATCCAAGAAGGAGTTTAGCGACGATGAAGCAACGCGTGTGTGGTCAACATACAGAATTAAGCAAGACGATATTTTCATCGATGTTGCGATGAACGATCAACGAGAACGGGCGATTATTGTTTATCTTGTCGGTGGATCTCTTGCGATCCAAAGATACTTTTGTAGAGTAAAATCTATTGTTCCCGTCAGTGATGTTGTCACTGGTGACGTTGACGTTGACATAATATGGATTATCCGTGAAAAACATGACTGTGTTCGGGAATCACAACACCGTCAAGGTGTTGTCACGTTAACAAAAATTCCAAACCAGGGATGCTGACTGGTATTGACAAGCCATATTATGGGCGAACCTATCCTGTGACGGCAGTTGTTTATGCGATTTATCCACTGAATGATGAACCAGATACTGATGCTCTTTTTCCGATGTGGACTACAACAAATAGTTTTATTGTAAACAATGTAGCCGAGAGAATTACAGAACATTTTAAGAACGTGTTGCGAGGAAATGGTCTAACAGATCTGCGACGCAGAAAAATAAACGAATGGGCCCAAGGTGTCAAAGAAAATTGGAGTCAGAGCATAAGATATCGCTGAGTTGAAAAGAAATTAAAATTTCCAATACAAGTAAGGACAGTAATAATAATAATAATAATAATAATAATAATAATAATAATAATAATCAGGACTTTGTATAGCGCCTAATCTTTAGACGCTCTAAGCGCTTTACAACATTTGACAATACTTAAAAAACATATATAATGATATGATTACAAAAATAAAAACAAACACCACGAAATTAGAAAACAGAAAACATGTTGTAAATATTTAAGGTAAGGATACATTATTAGGTTTTCAAGTCTGTTCTTGCAGTTGAAACAGGCGAGTTTTAAGAGCACTCTTGAACGAGATGAATGCGTCTTTGTGGCTAAGTTCAGTTGGCAATTCGTTCCACGTTGCTGGGCCCTGGTATGCAAAAGAGCGTTGTCCATATGATTTCATTTTCATAGTGGAAATAATGAGAATAGGAGTGTCAGAAGAGGAGCGTAAGTGTCTTGCTGGTGTGTACACGTGGGCGAGGTCAGATAGGTATGTTGGACTGGAGCCCGTCAGTGAAACTTAGCACAGAGAACAAATTTTGTGTTTAATTCTGGATCGTATGGATAGACAGTGTAGGGTACAGAGCAGGGGGGAGGCGTGTTCTGATCGTGGTACTCTAAGGATGATCCGAGAAGCTGTGTTTTGAACTTTTTGAAGTTTCTGGAATAGATATTGAGACGAACCAGATAGAATTGAGTTACAATAGTCCAGTCTTGAAAGTACTAAGGAACACACAAGTGTTTTAGTGTCATCAGCTGAAAGATACTTGCGAATGGAACTGATGCGTCTCAGCTCAAGATATGCAGCCTTGCATATGTTCATGACATGTTGGTGCAATGAGAGAGTACTGTCAAGAGTAACACCGAGGTTTCGTACTGACTGTGTGAATTTAATGTTGGTGTTGCTGATATTTATTGTCTGAGGTAAAGGATGTGAATGAGAAAGTCTTTGTGTTGTAATCAGAATGGCTTCAGTTTTATCATCATTCATCTGCAGCTTGTTACATGTCATCCATGATTTCACAACGGAAATGCACCTCTCTACACCTTGGATGGTAGCTTCAGCTTCAATTGGATGGCTAGATTTGTATATTTGGGTGTCATCAGCATACAATTGGTGAGACACTGGATGATGATCTATGACACTTGAGAGTGGGTGAGTGTATAGAATGAAGAGAACAGGTCCAAGAACAGACCCCTGTGGAACACCATGGCATAGATCGACTGGGCTGGAGTGTTTTCCATATGCAGACACAATTTGTGTCCTGTTGACCAAGTAGGACTTGAACCATAGTAAGGCCGTATCATGAATGCCAAATACATGCTGGAGACGGTGACGTAATATATCATGGTCTATAGTGTCAACTGCTGCAGACAAGTCAAGGAGAGTGAGGACTGTAATCTTTTCGCTATCCAAAGCAGAGAGAAGGTCATTGACTACTTTCAGAAGAATAGTTTCAGTACTGTGGCAAGGGCGAGATGCAGACTGTACATTGCTAAAAAGACTGTTTGAATTCAGATGAGATACAAGTTGGGATAGAACAACTTTTTCTAAGATTTTTGACATGAATGGCAGATTAGAAACTGGGCGGTAGTTCTTTAAATCAGTATGGTCGAGTGTTGGTTTCTTCAGCAGAGGCTTTACAATGGCAGTTTTGTAAAATGATGGGAATTCCCAGATGAGAGAGAGGTATTAATAACATCAGTTAGTGAAGGCAATATTGAATCTAAGCACTCAAGCAGCAGTGATGTCGGAATCGGACCAAGTTCACATGACTTTGGTGAACTCTTCATCACGATTGTACGTACTAAATCCATAGAGACAGGTTCAAATGCTGCTAACGGTTGCCGCTGAAATTCTGTATCGCAACTGTATGGTGACGACGAGTCAATTGAAATTGTGTTGTCAAGTTTATCTCTGATGGTTTGTACTTTGTCACGGAAGAAATTTGCAAACAGGTCCAGAAGGTCGACTAGAGAGAAGGTAGCTGGAAGTTGTATACATTTGTTCCTTGACATTAGCTTGTTAGTAATCTCAAATAACCAATAACCAATGAGATCTTGTATACGTCGAAGTATAAATCGACGGGCTCCCCGATAGTAATAATTGACCGCAACACTCACACATCGACCGAGAGTATAATAAAATTTCCACCCAGAAAAAATGTTAGATTTTACTACGGTGATATTTTTTAGTGTATTTGGAACATCAGTTAAAGTGACCCACTGTCGATCTGGCTGTTTCAGAGTGACCCAGATGATGACAACCCCCATGGATTTCATCAATATGTATTACCGTCTGGTAAACTTTATCGTATGGAATCGCTTCATGAGCAAATGACTATGGCTGCACTAGATATCCACAGTCGATACAGATCTAGTAAAACAATTACTGAATAATTCATTTACTATCTTATCTGTCGCTGCTCATTTCGCCCAACAGAAAACTTCATGGCGAGCAACACGTATGGAATTTCTTGAAGATATTCAACGCTCATGTGTTGAATATGGACACAGGGGTCTCTGGAATACTAAATATGATTACAAGGACGTTATCTCGATTGATATAGTTGCATGTTATCCCGGAAGCTTTCTTGGAATGAGTGAATGTAGGCCTTATTTTGAGAGATTTTGGCATCCGAAACATGAAATGACTCGAGTTGCGATAAATGGCCCACTACCAGATTTTGATTTAACTGGATTTGCCGAGATTGAATCATTCGAATTTGCTGAGAATGTTCATCCGGTCATTGTTGCTTGGTTTGGTCGTCATTTTAACGAACCAAATCCAGAGAGAGAGACAACAGCGTAAAGAATAAACGCGGTTGGGCTCCAATAGTGCTACCGAGATATATGCGCGATACCAATATACTGACATCGCTAACAGTGAGTGACGCAATAATTTCGTATAGACCACAAATCTCAGTTTGGTTGCCAAAGCAGAAGACAACAAGGATGAGAATTTATTTGCCAAGGATATAGGTAGAAAAATCATTGGTAAATTTACACATGGAGCTTCATCTGGTAATAAGCGCCGTTGTACAAGATTGGTTATAGATGAGACAGAACTCGACTTAACAATTGCTAATACGACAAAGAAATGCGCATTTGTGGAAAGAGAACTTGTAAATCTACCAAACGGAACTAAATTGGGCACTATAATCAGCTACTATGAAGGTGATTCTCCGCAGTTTACTCATTTGAGATCTTCAGTGCTTGCATATGGGTCAATCAACCCGTTATCGATGTTAAACCGATTTCCTAAGTACGCTGTCAGAGTCGCCACAGATTAGTTTTATATCAGTGAGTCAAATATAGGGCTGCTAGATGAACTTCAATAAGTGTAGGCGATGCTCCATGGGGACAATAACGAGTAAAGAATGAAATGACATATAATTATTCAGAATCCACAGATTATAAACCTCATCCATGGTATTACAAAAACGGATAATTGTCACAGCCGTCATTGGCACCATCAGTTAATTATCCCGTATCGCGACATAAAACGGTTTATCTTAATGGTCCTGGTGGTTTTGGTAAAACTACACGCGCGTTAAGATCGTTTAGGGATTCAGACATGGTAGTTCTAACCCAACTCGCCCCCTTAAACGAAAGTGAAAGGTGTTATGCATGGGAGGTTTTTTGCAGGGGGGGGGTCAGGACTTTGTGCAGG
>JAECUM010047466.1:0-20733 GCA_016617855.1 Megalonaias nervosa
CGGATACTAAAAAGCTTAGCAATTACCTCAACAACAATGTAACTAAGTATTTTCAGGACAGTAATATGGAGTCAAATACTGTGTGGGCAGCTGATACCGAGATTATAGATGCAGTATCACTTGTTATCCACAGACATTTATGTGTATCGTGCTAGTGGATCATATTCCAAAGGAGTTAAGCTCTTCGTTTGGTTGAGGTACCCAGTATCCTTTTCCTTGGACACTTTCACTCAGTCTGGAATTTATTTACAAAACTGGAAATGACTATTTTAATATAGGGTTAGGTTACTAAGAAGAAGCATGAACAATAACTAAACATTTTATTTTATTCCATGTAAGTAATTTTTGAAAGGTTATTAGTCTGCAATTGTAATCTGTATTAATGTAATGGCTCATTTGAAATAAATCCTATGTGACAGTTTGTTACGTGAACTTATTACATGTATTATATTTCACATGTGGGCCTTAAGCAGATTAGGAAAGAGTCCATTAATGAAAAGAAACCAATCAGTTGTAGTGGGGAAAATCGGTTAGCTGATTCTGACCCCCTCCCCTTCCCCGATTTGTTAAGTGACCCTTTATATGTATGGTATTTCACTTGTAGGCCTTAAGTATATTATCAAACAACCCATTAATAATAAGAAGCTATTTGGTTGGGGGTGGGCAGAAACAATCAGCTATCTGATTCTGCCCCCCCCCCTTATTTGTTAAGTGAACCATTACATGTATGATATTGCACATGTGGACATTAAGCTTATTACCAAAGAGTCCAGCGGGGGGGAAGGATTGGCTGTTACACCGGTTGACCTAAATTATACTCAGATATGTATGAAATAGGTGTTGGCCTTTATCCCTACCACTCTTGCCACACCACCACAATTGCCAATAATGGGAAGGTAATTGCTCTTCCTTAAATGTTAAATATAACGAGTTTCATAAAGTTTGTATTACTAGTTTTAGTGATTTGGTCTTGCACAAAAGCTTCGTCATAGAGTTGATGATGATGGTGTCACCCAAGTTTGTGCTAACCTTGAATTCCTTTGTGTGCTTATGTTTATGCTTATTTTTGGGGCATGTGCTTTACTACATTTAACAGACACAATATGTGCATGCTTTTTAGAATCTAATTGCAAAGTATGAATATAATCAGAAAGAGAAATTCATGTTTTTTGGGGTTTTTTTTCCAGTAACAAGATATACCAAGGGATGTGGGAAAGTTTTGGGTTGAAAATCATCTTCATCCAGATGGATTCAGCCTAACATATGCATCAAATAATGAGAGATCATAGCCAGTTATCTTCCCTTTAAACCAATAGGTGGCAGTATGGAACAAAGAATCCAAAATTATATCTGGTATACTTCCTACCTAACATACAAGCAATACAAACTTATAGCATCTTCATTTTGCTTTGCAAAATGTCTCAATCATATGGATCATGGACGTTATCGGCAGTGAGAGAGGAGTTTAAAAGACGAGGAGCTAAGTTATCTATGCGAAAAAATTAGTTAATCAATAGGTCAAGCAAACTAGGCATCGGTGATTTTGTCGCAAATGGAAAATCACATTTTCTCGTTTCTGCATAAAAATGAAATACTCGTCAATTTCAAAAACCAACTTTGTGCTTCTTTTCCAAAATTACTTTTAAACAGAGTCATATCCCTCAAATTATAAAATTCATGGAACATTCAGAGATTTATTCTGAATAATTCAAGATGGTTACTTGGTGGGGTAATTTAGTAAACAAATTTAGACTTCCTAAGAAATGATTTTATCAGTTAGTTTGGAATTATACAAAATTCTTGTTGAATTGAATATTTTTAACGTTAAACATATAGTTTATATATTATTAGAGTAATATCATATCTGCATTATATTAAACTATAATTGTTCTTTTTATTATCAAGTTTTAGGCCTATGATGATAAGTTTTTCAAGTATTTTATAAGTCATATGAATGAAATAAAATGTTACTGTGTTAATGCTGCTTTCCTCCAGAAAATAACTTTTGCTTAAAACAGACAGAACATTAATATTTTGATTATGACGTCTTTGCTTCTTATTTAAAATGGCTTTAATTTAATATTCAGCCCATACATGGCTGAAAGAGATAGAGAAAGAGAGAGATGTTTAGGGGTGTGGGTGTGTGTACAATGATATCTGTCAGATTTGATAGAAGTGAAATATTCTATTTTTATTTTATTCAGATAACCTATACCCAAAATATTATTTGAGAGGGACAAAATGAGAGATATTATCATGATCTAAATATATTGTATTGGTGTATTTTCAGTTTTGCAGGGAGAGTTTGCAATAGGATTTAGAACATGACATTGGATTGTGTTGCACTAGAACATAAGATGTAATATTTTAAAGGGAATTGTTTCTGATTACCACACACATACACACACAAATCTGTTCACCTATGTATTCATGATTTATTTATATGAAGCCTGGCTCAGTTAAAAGGCATATTTATTGTATATTTATACCAAGTCTTCTTTACCTCTCCATGACCATGTATTTCACAGTTGTTCACCAAACTAAATACAATATTTTAAAAATCTTTTTATTAAGCTTTAAATATGAAACTGTTCTCAAAATTGTTTTGCATTTTTAATTGTCTTAAAATGAGTGAATTAAAATAATATATCTAGACTGATCAGTAATAGATTGTTCTGGGGAATGATAAAGTCCGAAGATAACCAAATATCGGGACCAGGTTATTCTGTGGCTCCACCTTTTGGAAAGATAACTGGCTACGATCCCTCATTGAAGCATATTCATCCATGTCATAATTCTTGTGTGCAGGGTAAAATATTGTTGTTTTATAATTTGACCAGGAACATTATGTTTTCATTTCATCATACAAAATATTTGAAAACAGTTGAATAGATTCATTGTTCTTGGTGGCCAGTTTATTAATCTTAATGAAACGAGGATTTATGTATGATTCTTTAAATTTGTTACACTCTTTTATCATATTAAATATAGTGTTATGTGCATTTAAAAAGTTTTATAGAAATTATCACTAAGCAACTGTACACTGAAAGTTTGCATCATTTGTTACGACCCTGTAGTTAAATTACATGTGTTAAAATTTGAATTTTTTAAAAATTCTTTCTATTTCATTTTTATTTCATTTTTATATCATTAAATAAAATTTGATTTTTTTTAATTCTTTCTATTTCATTTTTATTTCATTTTTATATCATTAAATATAATTATTGTTATGATTATGATTGTGTTCGCAGGGTCTGATATTTTGTTGGAAACATCGTGTTTATTTAGAACGTAAATGTGACTTGCGTAAGCACGATTTTTGCATGACGGTTTTGTCGATTCAAGTAAACAGTCGGAAATGGCTATGTAAATGATTGGCTGTGACCATGGTCGTTTCTAATAATACTTGTTGACATTCTATACTGCGATGGCGAGATTTCGAAATCGCATGATTTCTTCATGCTTGTACATGAAATGATGTATGAGTTTGCTTTAAAATACTCAGGTACCTGCAAACTAGTTGAGAGTCATATTTTAACATCTTAGAGAGTCACATCATAACATCTTATAGAGTTTCTAAATACCTTAAGAAGAAGGTATTCCTTTGTGCTGGAAAGAGTTGTTCGTTAGTACGTACGTAGAACAACATGTGTTTTGTTATCGATGATAGCTGTACTTCGTCTACCTGTTAAATAATAATTATTTTGCCTGGAGAACCATACGACTGGATTTGGACAAAAACATTTGCTGAAATTAATTCTAAATTGGAACTGAACAATACAATTTGTGATTCACAGTGAAAATTCTGGACACTTGTATAAAACCTTCGTCTGACGTCGTCATCCGCCATCTTGGAACGGAATTGATATTCAGACTTCAATTTAGAACTGTTTATTCACAGGACTTATTTTCTTTCACATTTTAGGATCTTCATAAATCGTAAGACTTTTATCATATTTTTACCTTTTCACCGTGTTTTCAAGGGAAATAAATATTTTTTGTTAAAACTTACAAAGCTTGTTGTAGTCACTCTTTTCTTTATCTTACTTTAAACGAGCCGAAACGTAACAATAAGAAAATTGGGGGCTCGTCCGGGATATATGAAATTGGCTAAAAATTAAAATTTAAATTTCCCTAGTTCAAATCCCATTTTTTTTGAAATTTTAGTGAAAACAACAGACTTTCTTTTCACAATGTCAAAAGTGGAGAGTTTCCTTTCTAGTCCAACTCAAGAAGAGTTGGATAGTTTGAAAAAGGATGAGTTGCTTGAACTTGCCAGAAAGTACGATCTTTCTGAAGCAAAGGCTTCCTTGACAAAACAAGAAATCAAAATTATTTTGATTCAACATTTGGTAGGAAAGAATGTTTTTGACAAAAGTGTTTTGGCATCTGTCAGTAAGTCTATGACAGACTCTGACGTTACGAAAATGGAACTGAAAATGAAATACAAGATGGAAACAGAGTTAAGGAAGCTCGAGCTTCAGAATCAAATAGAATTACAAAAGGAACAAATGAAATTACACTTTGAAGAAAAGGAAAACGAAAGACAGGAAAAGGAGAAAGACAGACAAATAGAATTCCAAAAAGAACAAATGAGTTTACAATCTGAAAAGGAGGAAAAAGAAAGACAAATGGAATTACAAAAGGAACAAATGTAATTTGAAGAAAGGGAGAGAGAGAGAGGCAGATGCAAAAAGAGAAGGATGAAAAAGATAAAGAAATAGAATTACAAAATAAACAACTGCAATTAGAAGAAAGGGAAAGAGAGAGACAGATGCAAATTAAAATGAAAGAATTGGATCTGGCAACTGACAGGCAGGATTCCACTTCCCGTGCAAATTCAAATTTTAACATTTTAGGAAATATCAAGTTAGTTCCACCTTTTAGTGAAAAGGAAGTAGACAAATATTTTATTCTTTTTGAAAAAGTTGCTGAGAATTCGAAATGGCCAAGAGAGTATTGGACTCAATTCTTGCAGAGTGTACTATGTGGCAAGGCCAGAGATATCTATATATCTCTGTCAGTACAACAAAGTTCTGACTATGATTTGGTTAAGGAATGCATCTTGAAGGGTTATGCATTAGACCTTGAGGCTTATCGGCAAAAGTTCAGAAACTATAGGAAAGATGTTAAACAAACTTATTTTGAATTTGCTAGAGAAAAAGAACAGTTATTCAAGAGATGGTGCCTATCCAAGAAAATCGAACAGGATTTTGAAAGTCTTGAACAATTAGTATTACTCGAAGAGTTCAAGAACTGTGTCCATAGTGACATTAAGAATCATCTTGAAGAGCATAAGTTTGAAACCTTGGAAAAAGCTGCTATTGCTGCTGATGAGTATTCCTTAACTCATAAAGTTCCTGCTGTAAGCAAATCTTTCACTCAGCAGCCTACTGATAGAAAGGTGTTTCAACCAAATACGACTCTCAGTAAAACTCAATCTGGCACAAATTCTAAAAATCAAGCCTCTGAGAGACTTGATTCAAAACCCTTGTCTATTCCTACGTGTACCTATTGTAAGAAAAAAGGACACGTCATTTCTGATTGCTTCAAATTGAAATATAGGCATCAGAATCAAGATAGACCTATCCCAAATGCTCTTATTTCTAAGAGGTCAAGGTCACGGTCATGTATTGAAAACAATACATTTATTGGGTTTGAAAAACCTCAGTCTGATTGTGTTATGGAGAATTTTGAACCATTCATGTCGAAGGGTTCTATATCACTCTTGAGTGATTTGGCCAATCCTATCCCTATTAAAATTTTGAGGGATACAGGAGCTTCTCAGTCTTTTAGTTTCAGGTATTTTGCCTTCTTCTGAGAAGACCTGTTCTAATGAGAGTGTTCTCATTCAGGGAGTAGAGTGCGGCTTTGTTAATGTTCCTCTCCGTTCTGTTAGTTTGTCATCAGATGTAGTGTCAGGACCTGTGACAGTCAGTGTAGTGTCTACTTTACCAGTTGAGGGCATTCATTTGTTGCTAGGCAATGACTTAGCTGGAGACAAGGTTGTGGTTAATCCACTTGTAACTGACAAGCCTTCTTTGGATCAGAAAGTTGATCCTTTTGAAAAAGAAATCCCTGATGTATTCCCAGCTTGTGCAGTTACCAGAGCTATGGCAAAGAAAACTCTTGAGAATGATTGTGATAAGGAAAATATTCCTTTAGCTGACACGTGTATTGGTCAGGCTTTTGATGAGGTCACTTTCACTTCTAATTTGGATCAGTCAAAAGGTATCGATCATAGTGATCCTCTTTTGAATACTCATTCTCTTTTATCTGATCAGGGTGACAACCGACAATCACTTGTCGTCGAACAGGAGAAGGATCCTGAGATCTCCTGTTTGTTTCAGCGGGCCGTTAGTGAAACTGAAGCAACTGAAGTACCTGTCTGTTACTTCATTATCAATGGAGTTCTTATGAGAAAATGGAGACCTCCCGAGGTACCTGCTAGTGACGAATGGTCAGTAAAATATCCGATTGTGGTTCCGAAACCTTACAGACAGGAACTACTTAGCTTGGCCCATGAAACTCCTATGGCTGGTCATTTAGGGATATATAAAACGTATTACAAGATCTTGACTCACTTCTATTGGCCAAACATCAAAAGTGATATGAGCAAGTTTTGTAAATTTTTTCATACTTGTCAAATTGTTGGAAAACCAAATCAAAAGATACCTAAAGCTCATCTGCAACCGATTCCTGCATTTGATGAACCATTCAGTAGAATTATGGTAGATTGTGTTGGTCCCTTACCAAAGACCAAGTCAGGCAACCAATATTTGTTGACCATCAAGTGTGCGTCAACAAGATTCCCAGAGGCAATTCCTTTGAGGAATATTAAAACCAAAAATATAGTAAAGGCTTTGATAAAGTTCTGTACTCAATTTGGCCTTCCCAAATTTGTCCAATCGGATCAAGGGTCAAATTTCATGTCTGGAATTTTCCAGCAAGCAATGCATGACCTGGACATTCAACAGTTCAAATCATCCTGAGAGTCAAGGGGCTTTGGAGCGATTTCATCAAACTCTGAAAAACATGATGAAGTCATCTTGTTTTCACACAGGCAAAGACTGGGATGAAGGCCTTCATTTACTTTTGTTTGCAGTTAGAGAGTCCGTTCAGGAATCTCTAGGATTCAAGCCCTTTGAACTGGTACTTGGACATACTGTGCATGGACCGTTAAAGCTATTGAAAGAGAAACTTGTTTCAAATGAAGAAACAGAACATAATCTTCTTGATTATGTCTCTGATTTCATGTATAAATTGTCAAAGGCTTGTGAGGTCGCAGGAGCAAATTTGCACTCTACTCAATCAAAGATGAAATTAAGATATGATAAAAACTCAAGGGATAGGAGTTTTCAATTTGGTGATAGAGTCCTGGCTCTCTTGCCCATTCCACAAAATCCTCTTCAGGCAAAATATTATGTTCCATACACGATTGAACAGAAAATAAGTGATTTAAATTACATTATAAATACTCCTGATAGGCGAAAACCAAAACAACTTTGCCACATCAATATGTTAAAGGAGTGTGTTGAAAGAAATAGCCAGGTAAATCATGCAATTAATTTAGTTGTACCTGTCCCACCAACTGAGGATTTGAATGAAGGAATTCAGTTGGATTCTACTGATCTTGGAACAACCAATCCTCGGAATTCGGAAGTTATGGAAAATCTAGTCCAGAAACTTTCTCATTTACAAAAACAAGAAAAAAGTGAACTTAAACAATTATTGTCTGAATATGAACACTTGTTTCCAGACATACCTACAAGGACAAACAAAATTTTTCACGACGTTGAAATAGTAAATTCAAAGCCCATGAAACAACACCCATACAGGATGAATCCTTTCAAAGAAGAATACTTGAACAAAAGAGATTCAGTATTTACTGGAAAATGATTTTATAGAGCCCATTAAGAGTGATTGGAGTTCACCGTGCATTCTTGTTCCGAAGCCGGATAAAACTATCCGAACGTGTACGGATTATAGGAAGGTGAACAGTGTGACAAAAACAGACTCATTTCCTTTGCCAAGAATCGACGATTGTATCGACAAAATTGGAAATGCCAAATACTTCACTAAATTCGATCTTCTGAAGGGTTTTTGGCAAATTCCACTAATGGAAAGAGCAAAAGAAATTTCGGCATTTGTGACTCCAGATGGACTCTACCAGTATCAAGTAATGCCATTTGGGATGAAGGGTTCTCCAAGTACTTTCAACGCCTTATGAATATGATCACTTCTGGTCTAGACACTTGTGATGCCTATATTGATGATGTCATCATCTACAACAACACCTGGAAAGAACATCTAGCCACGATTCGGAAGTTCTTCGACAGACTCACGGATGCAAATTTGACTATTAATTTATCTAAAAGTGAGTTCTGCCGTGCTTGTGTTACTTTTCTATGACATATTGTGGGACATGGTCAGATTAAACCTATAGATGCTAAGGTCAAGGCTGTTTCTCAATTTCCTGTGCCTGTCAGTAAAAAACAGCTGATGCGATTTTTGGTATGGCTGGGTACTACCGCAAATTTTGTTCTAATTTTTCTGATATTGTTGAACCTCTGACAAACTTGTTGAGAAAGAAAAACAAGTTTCTTTGGACTGGAAAATGTCAAGAGGCTTTCGATAGATTAAAGGCCATACTTAAAAGTGCACCAGTTTTAACAGCTCCAGATTTCAGTCAACCATTTAAACTATCTGTGGATGCAAGTGATGTTGGGGTTGGAGCAGTTTTGCTTCAAGATGACAAAAATGGTGTTGAACACCCAGTGTGTTATTTCTCTAAGAAATTAAATAAACACCAAAGGAACTACTCCACAATTGAGAAGGAATGCTTAGCTTTAATACTGGCATTACAGCATTTCGAAGTTTATATCAGCTCAGCTCCTTCTCCGGTTGTTGTGTTTAGTGATCACAACCCCCTTACTTTCATCGACAGAATGAAAAAAAAAAAATCAAAGGCTATTGAGATGGAGTTTATTTTTGCAAGAGTACAATCTTGACATCAGGCACATTAAAGGAAAAGACAATTTAATTGCAGATGCACTTTCCCGTGTATAGAAATATCAATTTCATATATATCTTTGTATAATACATAAGAGTTCTTCTTATGTAATTTGTTTTACCTATTGTATAATTTACATCTGGTAAAAAATGAAGCTTTATTAAATAAATCTTTATTTTTTCCTTATGGGGGAAAGTGTTACGACCCTGTAGTTAAGTTACATGTGTGTTAAAATTTGAATTCTTTCTAATTCTTTCTATATCATATTCGTTTCATTTTTTATATCATTAAATATAATTATTATTATGATGATGATTATGTTCGCAGGATCTGATATTTTGTTAGAAACATCGTGTTTATTTAGAACGTAAATGTGACTTGCGTAAGCGCGATTTTTGGATGACGGTTTTGTCATATTAAGTAAACAGTCGGAAATATCTATGTAAACGATTGGTTGTGACCACGGTCATTACTAATGATACTTGTTGACATTCTATACTACGTAGGCGATATTTCGAAATCGCATGATTTCATCGTGCTTGTACATGAAATGACGTATTAGTTTGCTTTACAATACACAGGTACATGCGAACTAGTCTAGAGTCATATTGGAGAGTCATATTTTAACATCTTAGAGAGTCACATCATAACATCATATAGAGTTTTCAATACCTTAAGAAGGTATTCTTTTGTGCTGGAAAGAGTTGCTCGTTCGTACGTATGAAGAAAACCATGTGTTTTGTTATTGAGAATAGTTCTAGTTCGTCTACCTTCTAAATAATAATTATTTTCCATGGAGAACTACACAACTGGCTTTGGACAAAGACATTTGCTGCAATTAATTCTAAATTGGAACAGGACAATTTAAATTGTGATTCACAGTGAAAATTCTGGACATTTGTGTTTAACCTTCGTCTGACGTCATCATCCGCCATCTTGGAACGGAATTGAGATTCAGACTACGTCAATGTAGAACTGTTTATTCACAGGACTTATGTGTTTTCACAATTTTGGAACAAACTTTTGGATCTTCTTCGTAAATCGTATGTCTTGTTTCATATTCTTACCTTTTCACCGTCTTTTCAAGGGAAATAAATTAGTTTTGTTAAAACTTACAAAGCTTGTTGTAGTCACCCTTTTCTTTAAGTTACTTTAAACGAGCCGAAACGTAACATTAAATCATTTTGAAGTTTATATCAGCTCAGCTCCTTCTACGATCGTCGTGTTTAGTGATCACAACCCCCTTACTTTCATCGACAGAATGAAAAATAAAAATCAAAAACTACTGAGATGGAGTTTATTTTTGAAAGAGTACAATCTTGATATCAGGCACATCAAAGGAGATGACAATTTAATTGCAGATGCACTTTCCCGTGTATAGAAATATCCTTTTCATATACACTTTTGTATAATTCATAAGAGTTCTTCTTATGTAATTTTTTTTTTTTTTAGCTCATGTATAGTTTACATCTGGTGAAAAAGAAAGCTTTATTACATAAATCTTTCTTTTTTCTTTATGGGGGAAAGTGTTACGACCATGTAGTTAAATTATATGTGTTAAAATTTGAATTTTTTAAAAATTCTTTCTATTTCATTTTTATTTCATTTTTATATCATTAAATAAAATTTGAATTTTTTTTAATTCTTTCTATTTCATTTTTATTTCATTTTTATATCATTAAATATAATTATTGTTATGATTATGATTGTGTTCGCGGGGTCTGATATTTTGTTGGAAACATCGTGTTTATTTAGAACGTAAATGTGACTCGCGTAAGCACGATTTTTTCATGACGGTTTTGTCGATTCAAGTAAACAGTCGGAAATAGCTATGTAAATAATTGGCTGTGACCATGGTCGTTTCTAATAATACTTGTTGACATTCTATACTGCGATGGCGAGATTTCGAAATCGCATGATTTCTTCATGCTTGTACATGAAATGACGTATGAGTTTGCTTTAAAATACTCAGGTACCTGCAAACTAGTTGAGAGTCATATTTTAACATCTTAGAGTGTCACATCATAACATCTTATAGAGTTTCTAAATACCTTAAGAAGAAGGTATTCCTTTGTGTTGGAAAGAGTTGTTCGTTCGTACATACGTAGAACAACATGTGTCTTGTTATCGATGATAGCTGTACTTCGTCTACCTGTTAAATAATAATTATTTTGCCTGGAGAACCATACGACTGGATTTGGACAAAAACATTTGCTGAAATTAATTCTAAATTGGAACTGAACAATACAATTTGTGATTCACAGTGAAAATTCTGGACATTTGTGTACAACCTTCGTTTGACGTCGTCATCCGCCATCTTGGAACGGAATTGATATTCAGACTTCAATTTAGAACTGTTTATTCACAGGATTTATGTTTTTCACAATTTTAGGACACATTTTAGAATCTTCTTCATAAATCGTAAGTCTTGTTTCAAACTTTTACCTTTTCACCGTGTTTTCTAGGGAAATAAATAATTTTTGTTAAAACTTACAAAGCTTGTTGTAGTCACTCTTTTCTTTATGTTACTTTAAACGAGCCGAAACGTAACACATTAGCTGAAATGAAGATTATGCATAAGATGGAAATTGAATTTAGTATGAATATGTTTGCTTTGCTTCTATTCTTAATGTTTGGAAAGTTGTACTGTCTTTAAACTGCTTTGTTTGAGGAAACACTATGGGTATTTGCAGGCAGCTATTGGCCAGTATGACTGGCCACATTTATTTTCAAAACTAGGTTAATTGCCTGTCCTGGGGATGGGAATTTTAAAAAGAAAGTATATAAAAAAATTAACAAATTTGGACACTTAAAACAAAATTTGAAGATAAAAATTAAAAAAAAAAAAAAAAAAAATACAAAATTTGGGATGAAACTCGCAACCTCCTGTTTGGCAGCTGGGACACACAGAAACGACTCTTGTTGTACAGTAATCAACTGTTAGTCACAAAGACCTGGTTTCATGCTCCCATGACCACATATATCTCTGTGACTTTAGTTAATATTTCCTCATAATTTTGATTATACAGTCATGAAATTTGAAGAGATTATACATTTTAAGAGTTTGTTTAATCCATCTACAAAAAAAGGTAGGACCGTGGCCTATATTTCAGGTTCGGTTAATTATGTTCTTTGTTTACATTAAACTCACTTTCGGAGATCTTGGATACTATTGCATGTTAAAATATGAAACTTTTTTCACTTTTATATTTATTAACTGTACCAATTCTTAGCAAGAGTTGGTCAAAGCAACATTTTGTTAACATTCATGCATGTTTATCTGTAAAAAAAAGTCATGACACTTATCATTATGTACATTTTCATTCATCACTGGTAAAAATTGGTCACATTGACTTATTATGTTCCATTTATTAAAAATATCATTGATCCCAGTTTTTTGTTCACTTAAACTATTGTATGTAGTTATAAAACTTGATAGAAACATTCATTTTCGAGGAGCATGGCACATCATTGACAAAGTTGGTTACAGTGAAATATTTTGAACATCTACTGATTATGTAAAGCTACAATATTTAACTCCATTTCTCTTAACCTTTTGCATCACAGGCATGAAATGCACTTAGTCTATTCATTTCTATACACACATATATATTAAATATTCGAAAAGGTGTATATAGTGACCTGGTTTATTTCTTAGGAGTCTTTGCTTACTATTTGGTAGTTGAGTAGAGAGCATTATGCAATATTTTCTGTTAAAGTAGTCTTTAAGTGGAAAAGTTATTGCATTAGGAACGACAAAAATAAAAATATTTAATGAAATATTTATCAGTCAGAATTGTATATTACAAAGCGAAATTTCTGGTTTTTGCCTTATTAGGCTATGTGTAAACTGCTTGCAAACTCAGAACAGTGTTTAATTTGTGCATATTATGTTCAAATTAACCTTACTTACCATAGTGATTGCAATTGCAGGAATTGTAAATTTTGTAGTTCCTTGCAGTGTTTGTAAGTGTAAGAATCCTGTTACCACCTAAGCACTTCTCTTTAGGCATTGTATTTTTATGTGGATCTTAATGCGAGTTACTTTTCTAGGGTTTTTTAGCCAATATTTTGGGGCAGGGCATTTCTAAGATATGTTAGCCCATAGCCTAGCACAAATGATGAAGGGTAAATGTTATCAGTTTTTTTTTTCTTTCTAAAATCTCAATACATTGATTTCTCTTGCCTACCAACTATTTTCACTTGCCCAGGCTAGTTGGACTTGGAATTGTCATCCATACAATATATTTTCTCTCTGATCAATTCATTGTTATTGCAACTCTTCCTGAACAGAAAGTCCTGTTAACTTGGGGTTTTTACCAGAAGATTTTTATGATGTCTATATATAGTCAGTCTTAAATGAAAGGTGTGACGATCTGACAGTCAATATGGCTGCCATCTTGAAAATCGTATTGTTCCTACTTCTGGGTGGATGATTATATTAGCATATTGTTTTTTGCCAAACAACTATGTTTTGTTTGTGGTGCTGATCTGACATCAGATGTGACTGTTATGGCAGCCATCATATAAACCTTGTTACTTTCATCTCATAAATTGAAAACCATGTTGACATGTGATTTGCACCAGATAACTTATTATCAAGCCTATATGAAACTAAATGACAATGGTTCCAATCTTCCAATCAGCATAGCTACCATTGTAGTCATCTTGAAATTTTTTTTTGCGTTCTTCTGAATGGAAAGTTATATAGACATTTGGTTTCCATCAAAAGGCTTTTAATGGTCATAAATGAAAACATTGCGGAGGTGGCATCCACAATGGCCACTATGGCAGCCATCATAAAATCTTTTTATTGCTTCTTCATCTAAACAGAAAGTCATAGCAGCATTTTCACCAAAAGACTTCCTTTTGTTGTCTATTTGTTCCAGAATGAAAATGGTGCAGATCTGATATACAATATGGCCACCATGGTGGCCATCTTAAAAATCTTATAATCACTACTGCTTCTGAATGGATGATCATATCAGCATGGGTTTTCTCCAAAACACTTCATAAGATGTCTTATTGGTGCTACAGCTCTCAGTATCATCTTTTTAATTATAGTTTTTATATAAGCCATTGGAGCCTATGACAGTTATATTTTAAATTCTTTAATTCAGTGACTAGTTAGCACTATAGTAATGTACATGTACAGTACGTCATAGGAATTTCATTCATAAAAAACAAGGCCAAATCGCTAAGGTCAAATCAACAACTAAGCCAGTGAAGAATGCCATGAAAAAATTAATGGAGTTTACATAAACATCACATGGAAAGAGTAGTGCATTTGCCCTGTAGAGAGCTATCTTGCATGCCATAGCATTTGATAGGTTCAGTAATTTAAGAAGGTCAGAACAAGACTGATACATTATGACTGTTTGCATTATATGTATTGTGAAATAATACGATTTCATTATTTGAGAAATTATCATGATTCAGACATTGTTGATTTGGTGCATATATATTTATTATTTAATGACAATATACACAACTTATTTTATTCTTCAGTTATTCCAGCTTTGTAAAAGTCAGAAAGGAACTTGTGATTTTTTTATTATATTTTCGTTGGATATGGCAGAGTAGATAATATTTAATTAAAACAGTACTTTGAAGATTACGTGAATTTATTCAAGGACTTGAATATATAACTTCTATCAGATTATGCAAAACCTTCAAGGACTTAAGTGATATTCTATGTTCACAGGATTGCATTTAAAAATATTTGGAATAATACATGTGTTCAATTCAGTGATGTTATCATGGTAGAAGTAAATTTATATTTTGGAAGCCTTGAATGCTTGTTTGGTTTTACCTGGTCTTGTTACTGAGGTTCAAGCCCTATGACATAACGTTGGTCTTGAATGATGCCAATCTGCACAGACAGTATGATTGCTACAATGACCATCATGAAAAACATTGTATCTCTACTCTTCCTGAATGAATGGTCTTGTCAACATAGTGTTTTCACCAGAAGACTTAACATCAAAAATGGCCCCATTCTTGCATCCATTGTGGTTGCCATGGTGGCCATTTTGAAAATTGTCTTTTCCTCCAGAATATAAGAGATAGTTTTCACACCCATCAGTTAACTGTCTTTGGTTCCTGGAAATTCATTTTCGCCAGTGGAGTATCATTGCTTGAAGGAGCTCTTGTTTTACTTATCTTGGCTGTAAAGCTAAGTGAGCTTTTGCTATTAACGCCTTTTGTTTGTGCTTTTGGCATTGCCCTTTATCCATCGTGCAACATCTTGTGTCCGTTGGCAGCTGCTATATTAATCTGACATACTAATTTCAACCAAACTTGTCAACCTTGTAAATATGTTCATGTTTAAAACATTGCATGTTTGTTTTATGGTTTTGAGTTAGAGAAGCTTATTCTTATTATTAAATATATATAGATTTTTGAGAAAAGAAAAGGCTTTTTTGTTTTGTTTATTGAAAACAAATTGACATGCTCTTTCACATTTCTTTCTTTCAATCTTGGTCATGTTTTCTTTCTCATCAACATCTGTAATCGGAAAGTTGTATTCCTTCACATCTGTGGTTTTCCTATGTAAAGCAGTGCTTTCATTAGTCTTACCACCAGTCATTGACTCGTGAACCAAACAAAATAAGTAGATCCGTTGAGTTCAGGTGCACATGCAAAGGGTCTGACAAAGTCGTATTCAGAAGAAGATGGACAAGAAGACTCCCATGACTTTACTTGTATAAACAATTTTTCATTATGACCATGATCTGCATCAATGCATGTGTGGTAAAGAAAGTGACCCCTACTGCATTACACACATAGCTGAAGTTTTCAATCAGGTCTATATTATTGATTGTGTCTATACTACAAATTCTTGTGTAACTGCAGAAATAGGAATATTGCCACTACCATGATTTTATTTTCTGTGGCAGAGTTAGTCTGAAATCTTTTTTACCACCTTTAGCAGAGGATATTTTTATATTAAACAATTACCGCACTATGTATACATGTCAGAAAGTCAAGATTGATATGTATGGTATTTTGAAAGAATGCATTGACATATCAAATTGTGGATTCATTTTACCAGATCAGTGAATTGTGCACAATGTTACAGAAAAAGATTAAATTACAGTTTCGCTTAAATGTATCATAAAGATTAGTCAGAGACTTGTTAAAGACATAGCCTAGACATATTGATAATTTATTCAACTTAGAAATTGTCTTGGAGTAGCAATGATGCACCAGTAAACATGACTTGGGATAAAAAAATTCCTGGAAAGTCCTTCTTTGATATTGTACAGGAAGAAACTGAAGTAGCTGACATTTAGACAACCCAAAATGAATAAATACTGCAATGATGATGATAGTGATGACATTGAAAACATAAAGTGAATATAGTGTTACGACCCTGTAGTTAAATTACATGTGTGTTAAAATTTAAATTCTTTTAATTCTTTGCTTCATTTCTATTTTATTTTTATATCATTAAATATAATTATTATTATGATGATGATTATGTTTGCATGGGTCTAACAGTTTGTTAGAAACATCGTATTTATTTCAAACGTAAATGTGACTCATGTAAGCACGAGTTTTCTATGAAAGTTTGTCGTTGCAAGTAAACAGTCGGGAAAAGCTGTGTCAATGATCGGCTGTGACTACATCATTACCAATTATACTTGTTTACGCTTTTGTAATGCCCAGGTGTGATTTCGAAATCACACGTGTCTTTCGTGCATGTGTACATGAAATGACGTATTAGCTTGTTTTAAATGCTCAGTTACCTGTAAGAAATTTTCAGTCGTAGTCAGTCATAATTGAGAGTCACATCATAACGTCTTGTAGAGTTTCTAATACCTTAAGGAAAAGGTATTCCTGTGCTGGAAAGAGTTGTTCGTTCGTACGTATGAGGAACAACATGTGTATTGTTAGTGGTGGTAGCTGTACTTCGTCTACTTTCTAAATAATAATTATTTTCCCTGGAGAACAACCCTACTGGCTTTGGACAAAGACATTTGCTGAAATTATTTCTAAATTGGAGCAGAACAATTCAAATTGTGATTCACAGTGGAAATTCTGGACATTTTGTGTTAGTCTTCGTCTGACGTCATCATCCGCCATCTTGGAACGGAACTGAGATTCAGACTATATCAAATTAGAACTGTTTATTCACAGGACTTGTGTGTTTTCACAACTTTAGAACAAATTTTTGGATCTTCGTAGTAAATCGTAAGTCTTGTTTCATCTATTTACCTTTTCACCATGTTTTCTAGGGAAATAAATTATTTTTGTTAAAATTTACAAAGCTTGTTGTGGTCACTCTTTCTTTGTGTTACTTTGAACGAGCCGATACGTAACAATAGTAGCCTAAGACTGAAGATCATCAAGAATGAATTAATTAGAGAGAGATGTCTTTAGCATTAATATATTGAATTACGAACAACACCTTTACACGAATATGAGACTTTTTTCGACAGTGAAGAATCTATGCAAATGATGCAGTGTTAAGTTTTGTGGAAAGAGATTCACATGCAAAGAGAAAAGCCATAGTGTCAATATACAAGCAGTGTTTGACACTTAACATCAGATATAATTGTACAAGCGGTGGTCATTTACGTATTGGTATAATACATTGTGATCATAATAATCAGCATGCAGTCATTTGATCAGATACTGAATTAAAGAAAATTATGTTCAGACACAAAATTTTATTTGACATTGATCCTTGGTTGATGCAGACTGGTGTACGAATGTTCTTAAAATGCACTACCCAAGGTTTGCAAATTATTTTCACAGCGGTGTATTTTACAGCAAATGGCTATACAGTCAGTCAAATGCTGTCCACTGAGAGTATTTTTAAGACCATATGTATATGCTGAGGAGCACATACGCCAGATGATACGTACACCATCATCCCCCCAAAAAATGAGGGGCCCAGGGTGACCGACTGGTCTAAAGGGCTCACCTTTACTGATCACTGCCATCTCACCTTTGCATGGGTTCAGGTCACATTCTTGGCCAATGTGGGTATGTGAGAACACTTGCCAGTAGATTCCCATGGGTTGGCTGTTCTTATCGGGGTTTTCCGAGGTACTTCATCTGGTCATTATCTATATCCTATAATGTACTAAAAATTAGCATTAAACCCAAAACAACAATTAAAAACATAAATGATGATTTTTATGAAAACACAGATGATTTTGTCTGTTAGAATACAATTTGTAAATGTATAAAGTTCAGTGGCATTGATATATAATGACTGTAGAGGTGTTGGCCTTGGAAAATGTTAACTATTAAGCAGAACTTTCCATTAGGTATGCTGTAAATTACATTTGCTCACATGACATGTTGGTATAGGTGTCTTAAATCTTAAATGCGGCATCCGAGTTAAATCACATAACAAGCTTTGCCGACCTTGCTGATCTGTTTGTGAGTATTATTGTTCACTTCAACAAAGATTCGCTAAGATATATGTCAATAAAAATACCCAGTAACATTAACACGGTTGAGGAAACACATATGCTGATGAACTAATCGCCAGGGTTGAAGCGATTGCAGTTTATGATCCTGATTGAGTAAACAAACTAAAATTAAATTATTGATGGAATTTACAATTAGAGAAAGATTTTCGTTGATATACCAGTATGCCGACTGATTCAGCTAAGGCAACTCACACATAAGTGTGGGATATGAATACCAGACCATATGTGAGAAACTGACTTCCGTTATTAGGACCACAACTGGTTGTGTAACAATTTCCCCCGGATGAGCCAGAACTGGTTGCCAGGATCAACCAAATGCATTGACAGCATTACGAGTAAAACAAGTCGCGTTAAAGCATAATTTACAAATACCAAGTGGCACAAGAAAAACATTTTCAATATCAGGTATTATAGCCAAACTGTATCGGACTGAGAAACTGCAGTACGCTTAAATATCCAAATTCCTTCAAGTGCTGAAATTCTATGCTTGGTTGTGGATGAACAGAACCATTGTCGAATTTTCAGCTGCATCATATGTTCATGAACAAGACTGCTATTGCTTTATTAGACATACCGTTGTTACCGAGGCTGCATCAAAAGCACAGCAATTACAAGTACCGGAGTACATGTACACGTTTCACAAGCGCCATGGTGACTTAAAAACTGTTAGGCAATTATTCAGGTTGAATTCATGCCAGGTAAAGACCTGGTGGAACTTTTTTCAAAGATGTGTCTAAAACCAGTATTACATCAGACAGGCACCTCTGGAGTTAAAGCATATAATTTCTTCCATGTGCATTTGAATCAGACGCTTAACCATGATGAGAATGGATTATAAATAACAACCTTATAGCTTCATGGTGATTCACTTATAAGCTTAAACCGTAAAGACACCACGGCTGTTAATGACAAAATCTACAAAAGCTTTAAAATGATTCTGGAGACATTGGAAAAATGGACCCATACTTTGTTTGAAAGATGCATTCTAAATAAAGTGCACATTTCCCCTTGTTGCCATCTGAACCATTTTGCCGGTCTGTTCTGAATGGCCGATCTTTTCCAAGTTGCATTCCGTGAGCGGCAACACAGACTGATGGGGAATATCAACAATACTGGGGTAAACTCAATTTTGGTAATATAGAATATTAGTTATTATTCGTATCTGGCTAGGAGTCCCAGAGTACCAAAAATAGAATTAGAATTGCATGACGCATTTGGGTTTATCCTTCCATATGAGCCTTTCTTGGTAATTGATGGAGCAGCAGGCAGGGTGAACAGACCTTTTGTCTGAATCGTCATTTGTCTAAAACATAAGGTTCCTACGAATGGCTGAAAAAAAATGTCAATAACGCTAAACCGAACCTTCTAACTGATATTATTTCCAAAACGAATAATAAATCGTTTGGGTTAGTTATTTTTGTTATTTTATTTTTGACTTTTTGTTTTTATTTTATAGTGCGTTTAGTTTACTCGCCAGGTCAATTAATTTTGGTCGTTCACCCTGCCTGCTGCTATAAATTGAGTTGAATCCATTTCTGTAAAATAGCTAATTGCTAACTTATCTAATCCGTTCTCATACCATCGTTCATCATCAAAAGTGATTTTACAAGCAAGTTGTTTGTAAAATTTTGTTTTTAATTTTTCTAGAAGATTCCTGTATGCTACAATTTCTTTCTCCATTATATTTATTCTGTTTGACTTTAATTCGTTTGTGTTAAAATATTTTTATTTTTTGTGTTACTCGTCGTGTTAATTAACCAAAGATTTTATCTAAACCTATACGATACCTAGATCTCGAATCGTGTAAATTTATCGTTATAAATCCAAATGGGATAGCTTGTGCTTGAGCAAAAAAGTTTTTGAATTTGATCGGGTCCATATCCCCTGAACACCAGTTGCAATAGATATATTTATGTGTGTACTTATCTACTCCATTAAATACAACTAAAATATTGCAGTAGTCTCTGATCACCTTCGGTATATGTACGTATCGTTGAGTGACGTATATAACGTCTGTATTTTTGTGCCTACCTTTGGAAAATATCGTAGCTTGATTTGTTTGTTTATCCATCATCACGTCGTCATATACTACTAAATTATTAATAAATCTATCTAGGTCATCTACGGACGGTGCTTCATCAATATTTGTTATAAAATGAATAATATCATTATCTTCACCTTCTTCATTAATTAATTTCGCTTTCTCATTAAAATCCCTGAGTACATAGTAGCATTGTTGATCATCTGCAGTTGGTGCTACTAAATACAGTT